>QTSX02007513.1:0-27092 GCA_014839935.2 Entomophthora muscae | reverse complement strand
TCACAATCCTAAAAGGAAAGTCACAAAATGTTCCTTTGGATGAGTATATTACAGATCCTGATAATTGGGCCTTTTAAATAACATATGTACTTTTATATTCTCGCAGATCTGTGTCAAATCTAAATTATGCAAAACGCAGCTGGGTGGGACCCTGTCTATTAACTAAAAGGCATGTCATGATCCTGGAAGGTTGCCAATTATATCAAGCCATCAATTAATTATTATTCTGAATTCTATCCTGACTATTACAAATAATAATTCCCATGCTATAATATGGGTGGTATTATTATGAGCATTGCAAATCTGGTTTAATGGCTGGCCCTTGTGAGAAAATCTGAAGAACATATCTTTAGAATATTTACAATTTGTCTTGCGCAATTGGATCGCAATAAAGTAAAAGCCAATAAATAAAAGTTGCATTCATTTTCTAAGCTCATAGTCTGTGGGGTAAAAAAATACAAGGTATTATTCCATTGTGGAACAAGGGAAATTTTATCAAAGTTAGTATTTAGGCAACTTTCTTCAGAAATCCTGGTAGTTGATATTCACACCTTTAACAAATGAAACACCACTTTTGCCCTAAATTTCATAATTATTTATTTTTAATGTATAAATAAATACTTTTGATGCATTAATACAGTAGTTTAAAGTATGGAAGGAAAACAATTAGATTTAAACGAAATGAACTCAGATTTAAACGAAATTAATTTTAAATGAATTTATATTGATTTACAATAGATTTGGATTCATTTCAATTTCGTTTAAAGCTGAGTTCATTTCGTTTAAATCTGAATTGTTTTCGCTTGTCGCCATAGCTTTTATAACTACTGGTTATCCCACTTATTAGTTACCACAATTAATCTTTGGAAAGGGGTTGCCTTTCATGGAATTAGTATATTTTTAATGTGATTCAATTCTTTAAATAAGCTCAAAGGCGAGTTTTTAATAAAAGAATAAAAAAATGTAAAGCGTTGTATGACAAATTTATACTTTTAAGGCTTTAGGTGAGAACCGTCAACAACAGGGCATGAAGAATGTAGGGTATATAACATTGAGCCAATTGTGTTTGAAAAGATGGTGAAATTGCAATTTTAAAGCAAATGGATCAAAAGAGTTTCTTATTTATAAAGTGATTTCCAAAATGTTTTTATTTTCTGGGTTTAGAAGCGGCGGCCACGGTTGAATCCACGGCGGAACCCGCGATCAAAGCCTCGGTCAAAGCCGCGGTTGAACCCAAACCCGAGTCGGCGGAGACAGCTGGCATCCTCTTGGGCGCAGAGATCAGAGATGGCGTCCATCATACCTGCCTTGTCCTGTTCGGTGGGGGCAATGGGAGATTCTAATATGGTTAGGGTTATTTATTAGTGATGATACCTTGGAGTGGTTCCTCAGAGTCAGTAGGGATGGCATTTACCAAAGCGGCAACAAGGAGGATGGTATTGGTGATTTTCATTTTTGATGAACTATTTGATTTGATGGCTCTAGGAGGCTAAGGTTTGGGTTTTATACTTAGGCTTACCAAACTTACGCTGCATTAATTTATGGAAGATGGTTAGGTTTCATATGACGTTTATTTTCAACACAACCATTAAATGCGAATAATGCAGATGAACTGAGCCATTATTGTGTTACACCCATCAGTTTATTTCTCGATGCATAGCATTAGCTCTACCCCAAATCATCTCCCCAGCTTTTGATTCAGGACGCAAGATTTACTATAGTTCATGGATATTCCGTTATCTTTTCCCCGCCCTAGATTTATAGAATATTAGACCTTTTCAATAAATGCTACATGTCACTTACCGATTCTCTGAGAAGGTCTTAAGTCTCACCAATGGATATTTTATTTCTTAAAATTACCCCTTAAGCCATTAATTACGTTTAAGAAAATATAAGAACAATCTACACCCAACTATTTATTAGGAGAAAGGCTGTAGGCAGATTGCAAATGTGGCTTGCTTTTTTAAAGCTTCTACTGTTTGTTTTACAATCAATTAGCCAATTGATATTCCAAACGTCATATATGAAACCTAAACCTTCGTCCATAAATTAATGCAGCGTAAGTTTGGTAAGCCTAAGTATAAAACCCAAACCTTAGCCTCCTAGAGCCATCAAATCAAATAGTTCATCAAAAATGAAAATCACCAATACCATCCTCCTTGTTGCCGCTTTGGTAAATGCCATCCCTACTGACTCTGAGGAACCACTCCAAGGTATCATCACTAATAAATAACCCTAACCATATTAGAATCTCCCATTGCCCCCACCGAACAGGACAAGGCAGGTATGATGGACGCCATCTCTGATCTCTGCGCCCAAGAGGATGCCAGCTGTCTCCGCCGACTCGGGTTTGGGTTCAACCGCGGCTTTGACCGAGGCTTTGATCGCGGGTTCCGCCGTGGATTCAACCGTGGCCGCCGCTTCTAAACCCAGAAAATAAAAACATTTTGGAAATCACTTTATAAATAAGAAACTCTTTTGATCCATTTGCTTTAAAATTGCAATTTTTATCGATTTTTCCAAATGCAATTGGCGCAATACTAATATACATTGCATTATTTATTCCCAGAGGTTGATTTCAGTTTGACCTAAAGGACCACCCTTTTCCAAGACAGCCAATCGATGCATAAAGCCAAGATCTATTTCGAACATTAACTAGGTTGATTGATAAATAGCCTATTATCAACGAAACATTTGCTCCAATTTCCAAGGTATTGATTCTTAACTGGAAAATACAATTACCTCAATAACTAATGCCATCCCATACACCAAAAAAATAGGGATCAGCAGCAATCCCCATGGCATTATTAGATCAATGACTTTTTAAAACAAATTCAGCATACAATCAGGCCCATAACATATAATAGAAACTTATCAACACTGCAAATATGAATATATCTTCTAGTGAAGAAAGGATAGTATCAATTTTGTTTAACCCAAAGCTGATTGATAAAAGTGAAAAGTGTCACCAACTCCAATTGTTTTCACAAAATCAATTTTGCTGGCTTGAGTGACCTATGCTCCCATTCAGAATTCACCCTATTCCTTTAGAAATAACATTTCTATGATAAAGACAACAGAGGCTGCTTTTCAGGTGTGGGCTGTTATTGGCTGAGTTAGGTCAGTGGCCTAATCAAAATAGATTAGTGTTGGTTTTTTTGTTGCTCAATTACATTAGTTTTTGTTTTGTTCAACTAGGATAGTAGGTGTTTGGTCTTTATGTCTTTTGGGTAATGATAGGAGGGACATATATTAGTGCTATACAAGGGTAAAGATATGAACTGAGAGAAATTAGGCATTTGGTGTTGAAATCCAAGACCAACTGGGGCTATAAGACAGCTGTGTTTCTTTATCACGAGGATGGGAGTTGCTCTGTATATGTCTCTTGGGTAGCTTTAACGAGGGCATACTACTACTGTGAAATCATAAGATGCCTAGAATTATTATTGGGGTGGACTGTTTGGAAAAGCAGCTGCAGTATATAATAAGTTGGGGTGTTTAGGAAGTAACTTTGCTTACTTTGTGCAGAAAATCCCATGATAACCACATGGGTGAATAATAGAGGAGTCAGCACAACATGTTTTTAATTATATAAGGTATAGTTGTGGTCTAGATCAATATTCTTAGAAGCTACAATAGATAAGTAGAATTATAGTCTATAAAGAATATGTAAAACTTCTCAGGGAAATGTTGAAGGCAATATGAAGCTTTTCCTAAAAGTGTTTTTCTATATATAAAAAAGGCTGAACGTTTTAATTGAAGCACAACCCCACTATTTTGTTAATAAGGAAAATTGAAAGAGAAAAATTGATGAAGTCACAGAAAAACAAGTTTCTCAGTAATTCACTATATAAAATGTTCAAGTTTGAATGTGGAGAAAGGTTTAAGAGAAACAAGGAGATTTTCCAGGACCCAAAGCACAGATTGATAAACTTTCAATTGCTGAAATGGCTTTTTCTATTCATATCTTGGCAAAACTTTGGAGCAGGCAAAAATTCTCAAAAATTTAAGATTTTGTGTGTTAACATCATTGGTTAAGCTTAAGGCATGTGTTTTAAAATTTATTTTATTGGTTTTAAAGCCCAGAGCTCAAATATATGTTACAGAGCATTTGAAGAAAGGTTTAGGCTTTTAATAAAATATGTTTGAAAGTTAATTATATAATGGAAAAGAGTCTAAATGGACTTGTTTAAGCTCTTTATAGAGCTATCTCAAAGAGGAAACACTTGGAACAAGAAGATAAAATATAATTGATTAAACATTAAAGCAGAATAATAAAAAATATATTTTGGCACTTGGCAACCTATATTCTAAAAACAGAGAAACCCTGCTTAGCAGTAACAGCTTAGGCCAAAATCAGGCCTTTTAAAAGGGTTAAACAAAGTCCTAGGGACCAATACAGGCTTGTAAATACCACTAGAAGTAGCAAAAGACAACAAAATAAAAAATAGGGTTTAGGTGATAGGCCTAACCTAACAGGTTTAATAGCTGACACAAAAGGGCTTGTTGGGTCAAATTTTTTAAAATGATTGGACTCAGCCTCAGGACACCACCAGAAGCCAAGCTTAAATTGGTCAGCTTTCTCCTAGATCATAGAGACTTTCCCAACTAAGTAGATTTCCCTAATACCCTCTAAAATAGAGGAGGAATTCAGTTTCTATCCAGATCAACCCCCATAGATGAGAAGTTGTAACCATCCAAATCCTTTTCAGAAGATTTGTGTGACATAAATTTACATATAGTTAGAAGAGGTCTCCGTGTAGTGGGGAATCACCACCTAAATCCACATAGAGTTGATGATTAACAACCAACAAAGCTTCAAATACTGTTTTGTGAAATTTCCAAAAGATACACTATGATCTAAGAAAATGATTAAACCCAACCAAAAGAGTCCTAGATAAATGCCCTGAGAAAGAATTCAAGTATCTTCAGCATAGAACTCTGGGAATTGAGACGGTATAACTTTCTCAGCTTCAGATTCAGCAGGAAAGACATCAAGTTTCTGGGGTATTGGAGTAAATTTAGCATGTGTAATCAACAAAGTACCCAAGACAGGGCCCCATCCTCCTGTAATAATTTGACTTAAGATCAAGTTATATGCAATGTAGCAGAGTAGCCTGACTACTGGATGGATTTTTAAAACAAAAATATACCAGGAAAATATTTGGTTTATTGAGTAATTTAGGGAGGACTCAACTCTTAAGAGTTGAAAGGTGAATATTTTCCAATATTTATCAAATTTTGGCTAAGCAATATCACCTGAAAACATGGTCTGTTCTGTCTACATCATCTAAATATTACCTTGTCCAGTACAAACAAAACTTTGTAGTGATTAATTTCTGTCAATCATTTTGATAAATGAGGTTTATTGAGTGACTCTCAGATTATGTCAAATTATCAGTGTCAACTTGCAAAGGGTGATCAAATCAAGCTGACAAACTAGGGTGGCAGTGACCCATTTCCAATCAACAGTTTATTTTAAGTTTGAAAATTTGGTTAACTTGGTTAACAGTTTGTCTGGCTTTTGAGCTCTGCAATTAGGACTGGTAATATCAGGCATTATGGAGCCTACTGTGACAATTTGGGCCTACAAAGCCTTAAAGATGCCAATCTTTTACCCTATCAGGATGCCTTGTACAAGTTCACTCAAAAGCATTTTATGAGAGAGGGAGGACCAGCTTCTTAGTATATATTCTCTGCTTTACCAAACTATTTGGCGTTACTATTTTTTAAATAAGATTGCTATGAACACTTGGTTTAGCTATTTCATTCCCTATTTTCTAGTAACAATATTCTTGCTTAGATCTCATTCCAAGAACTGATCTTAGATAAATACACCCTGCTACTAGAACTAACATTATAGTTAAAAAACATTAATGATAGCTATTTCTTATGTACTGAGCTCTCATTCCCTGAAAATTTCATAGAAAGATACAAAGGACTACACTTCTGGATCATACATAACAGCCAGTAGTATATATAAACCCCTGATTTTATAGTGGCCAGCTAAATTAAGATTGGGTTATGCCTGCTTCTCACCCAACTCCTTTTCAACCCACATATGGGAAGCACTACCACTGATGAAGCTTGTCTACCTGCTTCCCCTGTAAATCTAAGCCCAAACTACTTGAAGTTAACCAGAATTATCAACTCAAAGATCTCACACCAGGGCAAATAGTCCCTCATAGGCCATGTAATCTCCTACATTATTGTTGCAACCAAGTTTCCAGACTTGCCTGCCAACATATCTTACAAGACACAGGGAGCTCTCAATGAGTTTCCTCTTGACATGTCTAACGTCATGGGCCAATCTGATGGCAATATTGAACTGCAGGCAATTTCTCCTAATTAGGAGAGCTATCAATTTGACCTGCTGATCCCCGCACAAGTTATTCCTTGGCTTTGAACCCTACATGAAACATGCCACCATGCCATCTCCTTGTGGCTTTCCCCATATATTATATTAATCAGAATATTCTATAATAAACAATACCTGATTCTTATTCATTCCTGTCCTTTCTATTGGACTGTTGTCTTACCCAATTAAATACTGAACTCTAATTTGTTCAGTTGCAACAGTGGTAGCAGCAGTAGGTTCACAACCTACCTAAAAAACAAATTCTCCCAAGAAAGGACGGAGTATGGGCTGTATGGCTACTCCCCATCAAGAAACTTTCCTGCCAATCTCCAAGGGGGACATCCCCAACAGGGTATGTCATCTACCAAGATCAACTGGTACTTACAAGCATGTATGATCAACTCTGCCTTGAGAACAACAAGGCACATGTGTCACCCTGCCCCAATTGGACCTTTTCCAATACATGATTAACCTCCAACTTGAATCTTTTGTGGGTGGTGTTGAAGGAGCGGACATTGTCAGTTGGCTCCATTCTACTCAAGCCCACCTCCATATCTGTCAAGTACCTGAGCCCATATGGGTTGCTACCGCGTCTGGGTGCCTGATGGGGCCTGCCACTGTGTGATTCACCAACTGGGCCAGCCAAGAGATAGATGTCACTCAGGTGTTGGTCAAGGACGCTGTGAAGTCTTGCTACAGTGAAATCTTTTCACCCATTGTGATGGTAACTCCCCTCTTGGCCATTAAACAGACTAGTTCTGTCCCTGAATATCTTCCTGCCTGGCAACAAACTCTTGCTGCCGCCCCAGAAGCTGGGACTGATGGGAATGCCATGCTCCTTACCTTGATAGTTAATGGGCTCAAACCTCATATCTGCAAGTGGGTTTCTGTAGGTTGCTGCACCTCCATCAACAAATGCTTCAAGGCCATCATGGAGGCAAATAATCTGGCTTTGATAGGCTTCTGCAGATCCAATGATACACCACCCCAACCTTATCCTGCACCTGGAAGTGCCCACAACCAAGCAGGCTACTGCCAGTCCCGCCAACAGGAAAATGGGGTTAAGCGTCCCTGCAAGGAGGACTCCAGCTAGCACAAATTGAGGACCCAGGAAAAGCCTGGGGGTTGGAGTTACAAGAGGTTTTACAACCCCAATTGACCCTCAATCTCAATCCCTCCTAGCAAAGAGCCCCTGTGACTACAACATTCACAAAGTGGAAACCCTTGACGTATTCCAGGTCCATAGTAATGACCCTGTTCTCCAAGAAAGCCACTCTTCTAATAAAGTGACCTGTTTGGCCTATCCCTTCTGTTTTTATGGGAACACCCACAAACTATTGGTAGATACTGGGGCCAATCACACTATGGTTGACCAGGGGTTCACTGACTCTCAACAATTAGACCAGGTGCTAAACAGGTTCAAGGCAGTAAAAATTGCTGATTCCTGTAGAGTGGCAATTATCTGTGAGATAGTATTCTTCTCTGTGAGAATGGGGAACTTCCAGGTTAAGATCTTAGGGCCAATAATGGCAGGGCTCAGCCACAATGTCGATTGCTGGCCTTGACTGGCTTTGTCACAACTGTTCCTACCTTGACTGTAATGCATCTGTAATTACCCTCAATAGAAATGGGGTGGGTTTTCAGATATATCCTGTAAAAATGAGCAAGTTACTTCATAATACCGTGTTTCTCAGAATAACAAAGACAGGTTCATATGATTTCAAGGGGGGAAACTAGACTTCGACCAATGTTCAGTCAAATTTATCTGTGCTGAACCACCTGCGGTCCCTCCCTTGACCACTTCACCTCCACCAGTACTTGCCACACTCCTCAAGGATATAAGGATGTTTTCAGTGAAACACTGGACAAGCTACCTCCTCCCTGAGGAGATTTAGCATGCTGTACAACTGCAAGGGTTCCTTCCCAAAGCACGTCCCCTCTATCACCTAACACCAAAAGAAGATAAGGCCCCCCGCCAGCACCTTGTAGACACACTCAATAATGGCTTCATCTGCCCTTCACTCTCTGCCATACAGGGCTGGCTGTCTTCTTTGTAGCCAAGAAAGATGGGTCCCTTTGCTTGGTCACAGACTACTGCACCTTAAATGAGGTAACTTTTAAGAATAAAACCCCCTACCATTGATTGACAACCTGTTTGATACACTCCCAGGTGCAAAGGTCTTTAGCAAGATTAATCTCACCTCAGGGTAAAACCAGGTCCGCATTGCAACAGGGGGTTAGGCAAAGACTGCCTTCCAAAATTGCTATGTGTTGTTTGAGTGCCAGGTCATGAACTTTGGAATGACCAACACTCCTTCCATCTTTGCCATGTTGATGAACAAAGCATTTGAGGAATTGATTGGAAAATGTGTTGTTGTGTACCTTGACAACATTATTGTCTTCATTCAAGATCAAACCATGCACCTCCAACACCTCTGTGCTGTCCTCAACACCCTTTGGAAAAATCAGCTAAAAGCTAAATCCTCCAAATGTGAGTTCCTCAAGTCAGAGCTGCTGTTCCTTGGGCACACCATCTCTGCCCAAGGGATAAAGCCCAACCCTGCTAAAATCAAGACAATCCCAAGCATGCCACCCCCCACTGATGTGGGCCAGGTGTGTACATTCTTAGGCATGTTTGCCTATGTGCAAAAGTTTATTCCCAATTGTGGGGAACTAATTGCACCCCTCACTGAGATCCTCAACACCAAACAGCGCTTCCATTGGACCCCCATCAGAGATTGAGCCTTTGAGACATTGAAGCAAAGGCTCACAACCACACCAGTACTGCAGTTCTCCAATCAAAACTGACAGTACAAACTTGAGACCAATGCCTCCAACAGGACCATAGGGGGTGCTAAGGGTAGAAAATTACAATGGCGTCTTCCTCCCCGTGGCATATGAGTCCAGGAAACTTACTGACTTGGAACAACACTACCCCATCCATGATAAAGAGTTGGAAGCCATTGTACACTGCGTTGAGAAGTGGCGCTGTTACCTGGAAGGGGCTCCTTTTCCACCCTGCATTCTGATAGATCACAAGTCACTCTAGAACTTCAACATGCATTCCCACTTGACACACTACCAAGCAGGCTGGGTCAAGCGTCTATCCCCCTACTAGTTGCGCATCAAGTACAAGCCTCTGAAGGAACTAGTCACAGCAGACACCCTCTCAAGGCTCTTTGTAGTGTGCATCACTGGGGACAATGGGTTGGATCTAGACTGACAAATGCTCTACCTCTGTCCTGAAGCAACCTGTTACAAAGGCCTTAATTTGGTAATCATCTCCAAGCTAAAGGACAACAAAATTTAGCTCACCACTGATGCTGACAACCTCTGCTGCCGGGCAGAGACAGGTGAAAATATGCTCTACATTCTCACCACATAACAAGGCAAAACCCATACTAAATTACCACTGCACCTTTGGTCACATCAGAGGATTTAACCTCTTCAAGATCATGAAACATAAGGTTTGGTGGCCGTGTATGCGCCAGGACATCTTGGAACTCCTCAAATATGTGTGTTGTGTGAAAAGAACACGTCCAAACCTGCACCTCCTAAGTCCTTCCTGGCCATTAAAGCCATGTAACCCTTTGATCAGTGGGCCCTCAATATTGTTGAGCCCCTCCCCAAATACAGCTTGTGGAAGAAGTACATCATAACAGCCATCAATTACTTCACCCATTGGCCAGTAGCATGGGCAACCACTAATCACACTTCCACTAACATCACCTGCTTCATTGGCAAGGAAATTTTGGCCTGCGTTGGGTGACCCAAGTGTCCCATCACAGATTGTGCCCCAAGATTGTTGGACATGTAAGGAAGGAGTACTGCACCAAGAATACCCTTCACCAATTAGTCACAACTCCCTACCATTTCCAAGCCAATGGGGCCAGTAGAGTGCCTAAATGATTTGTTGGTCTAACTGATTGCCAAGCTCTCACAGGATTATCCCAATACCGCGTGGACTTAACACCTGCCCACCACCCTCCTCACCTGATGGGCAAGAATTAACAGGCACTGGGTTCAGCCCCAGCGCCTTGGCCTTTGGAACACCTGACAGCTTGACGGGAGTAGAACAAGGGAAATTACAATCCACAGTTACCAGGAAGCCTCCCCTGTCAACTACTTTCTCCCTGAGGTAGTGACATGCCAAAGCTTGAGACATTGAACAAAAGCAAATTGAGGGAGATACAAAACACCTTGAGGCCAGATACGCTGTAGGTGACCCTGTCTTCACCCTCAACCCCAATTATGTCAAATTAAAGCCCAACCACCAGGGGCCCTTCAAGATATCTGCTGTCTATAATAACCACACCTATCAGCTCAAAGACGCCAAAGAAAACACCAAGATCCTCCACCACAATTTCTTGCATCTCTACTGTGCCATCCCCAAACAAAGGTTGTTTGTGAAGACCTTCCTAGATCTTCTGCAGACTCTGATCCTGGTTTCTGACGGCAATCAGGGGGCAAGGGGGGGGGGTTGCAACCAAGTTTCCAGACTCACCTGCCAATATATCTTACAATACACAGGGGGAGCTCAATGAGTTGCCCCTTGAAGTGTCTAAAAAAATGAACCAATCTGATGGCAATATCAAACTGCAGGCAATTTCTCCTAATTAGGAGGACTACCAATTTGACCTGCTTATCCCTGAACAAGTTATTCCTTGGCATCAACCCCTATATGGAACATGCCTCCATGCCACCCCCTCTTGGCCTTGTGGCTTTCTCCATATATTATATTAATCACAATATTCTACAATAAACAATACCTGATTCTATTCATTCCTGTCCTTTCTATTTGTCAGGGATCCATTCATTGGGAAGTCTCTCTCTAATAGAATGAAGGAGAGCTACCAAGTTGAATTTGACTAGAGTGGCCCTACTGGAATCCCTATCATTAACATGTGTTAGAGATGACCAAATAAGCGGAATCTTCCCAGGAAAGGAGTTAAGTGATTTAAGAGATAATATATGCTGATATACCCCAAAACCAACCAGGGGGCCTTGGGGTGAATAATGTGAGGAAATTGTGCTGTTTCTACGTATGGGGCATGGTGGCAGCGTGATCCAAAATGATACCAAATGGAGTCTTATGATTTATTGGTGGGGGTTAGTTTGGGAGTTTCAAAGTTTAAATTGGCTTGCCCATAACTGATTCACACATAAAAAAGCCCATAAAAGGAAGATGAGCTTCATGCTGTTTGGGGTGTAGAGCCTTTTCAAATCTACTAATCAAGTTTTAGAAGTTTGTTTGAAATATAGATTTATTGGCTAAGATAGGAATAGAGAAATTGTTGGAGCAATTTTCTCAAAGGAAAATATTCAGTTTAAATACTGAAGTCAATTGGGGGAGGGAACATAGTGGTTACCAGGCAATCCTGCAATATTAGGCTAGAAAGTATTGCTTTGCAGGTCTGCAGCAGGCTGCAGCCTGCAATGCAAGAAGAAGAAGAAGTAATTGGACTTATTGCATTGTGGTATTCTTCTACACTATGATTCTGATGGTCTTTGGGACTTAGATGAATGGTATTACTTAGCTTGGTTGATAGGCATTAACTGATTGGCTTGCTGATTCCCCTAGATATTGTTTGTGTTGGTTTGTGCATTTGTTTTTGGTTTGATTGGCTAGTGGGGTGTGTTCAGAGCTATGGTTAAATTTACTTTTGCTGTTGTTTTTATATTCTTCATTTATTTCTTGGGTTTTAAAACTTAGTATAGATTTTATATTATTGAATAGCTTAAAGCTTTTGCTTTTTAAAATTTAGGCTCAATAGTACATTTTTTAATTGAATTTGAATGTGTTTTCAACCCAATATTATTAACAAAACCATTATTAGTCTTATTTCTTGTTTTTTAATTGAAAATTCTGTTTCAGTTTCACTGTGTCTACCCATTTTTTCAATATTTGATGTAGTATTTATTAAAGGGATGTAATCCTTTACTATATTGGACTGTTGTCTTCCTCAATAAAATACTGAATTCTATTTTGTTCAGTTGCAACATTATGAAGATGGTACTAAGATTTATCTGTCCCTGCCATTCATCTAATATTCTTTCAACTGAAAAAGTGCACAAAAAGTGGGAAGTTTCTAACACAAAAGTGTCATTATTTTTACCTGGGAGATGGTACGCCATAAGTTTAGCTTAAAACTATGTCTGATCAGATTTTCAGCACTTATACCATAAGTTATCTTAGTTTCAGTTGACTCTCTATAAACAAATAAGTTTTGATTTATATCAACTTAAGTGAATTGCTTTTAACTGTTTTTGATTTATCCAAACAAAACTGGAGTGTATATTTTTCTTTGTTAGTAAGGGATAGAGCCACCCAAATTTTCTCTTGATCCCATATTCACTTATTTGGAAATATTAGACAAACTTTTTGAAAGATTGCCTCCACTCATATGAATGGTAGGTTATAGAGCCTTTAGACTAGTAGAGACTGTATAAAGATATCTTTTTACTATCTAATTTGGAAATGAAAAACCTAACTCTATTCTCAAATATACTTTACTATTTACCTAAGAATTTACATCCAGGGGTTGAGCCAGTCATCAATGTGCTTCCTCTAACAGGAGCTTGACTGAATGAGGAATTTGCTTGTAGGAAAATTAACTATTGAATATTCTTTCTTATTCTATAGTGTATGAGAAGATATAATACAAAATAACCCTTTAGATAGTCCCATCAAATCTTGCTTTTTTAATGTATATTTTTCAAGTAAACCTCCCCAACCAATTTTATACTTAGCCTTAGTTTTAAACTTTACAAGGATCTGGGACAACAAATTTTGGCTCAAAATCAAAGCCCAATATTAAAAAAGTAATAATTTTATACCTTCTCTCTCCCAATTGAACTCTAAAAATGCTTATTAAATATTTTTATAAACCTATCTTAATGCTTTTAACATTAAAAATTAGCTTTACTAGATCTTTTTACATCTAAAAAAATCTTATTTGCCTTTAAATTTTAATTATATTTACCATATCTCTACAGAGGTTGAGGTATGTCTGACACAGTAAAAGATAAGATCATTTAAAGTAGCCTGTAATCCCAGCAATAATGAATTTTGGAAGCCTACCAATTATTAAAGAGCTGCCTTGAACTGGGTAAACCCAATCTCTTAAAGATGATCTAGCCATTCAGGATTTTCCAGGGGATCATTACATAAAGGCATGTAACAGATGAGAACACTTTTGTAGGCAGATACTTATGCTTGATATCAGACTAAAATGTGGCATACTCCTGAAAGTGAGATAGAGGTGCTCCTTAATAATAATAAATCTTAAACACGGCAGCAATAAATCTCTATTATTACCAATGAGTGCAGGTCCAAAATAACCCAAAGAGGTAGTTGATTTAATGCTATTCCATGTATATTAAAGTGTTTTAAAAAGGGCAGAACAACAGCTAAACAACGCTTGGTTAAGAATATATATGTAATCTTTTTATTACCAATCAACTATCTTAAGCATATGTTTGGTTTTATGCTTAAACTCAAGTCCCCTAAATCTAATGGGGCCTTAGCTTTCAAAAGATTTATTAGATCTTTTTATCTATTTCCCAGCCTAAAAATTGCAACTAGGCCTAAATATAATCTTGCTGTTATGACCTAATTCTTCAGCTTGTTAATCAGAGGTATGATGCATGGGAAGTCTTTATGGCTAGGTAAATAACTTTGGAAAACCTTAAGATTTAAATAATATTGTTGGCTGATAGTTTTCATATCCCATTGTTGCAACTGAACCAATGAGGGTTCAGTATTTGAATTGGGGAAGACAATAGTCTAATATAAAGGACAGGGAAAATAAGAATAAGTTATTGTCTATTATAGAATACTATGGTTAATATACTATATGGGGAAAGCCACCAGGCCACAAGGGGATGTCATGTTCCATGTAGGGTTTGAAGCCAAGGAATAACTTGTACGGGATCAGCAGGTTGAATTGATAGCACTCCTAATTAGGAGAAAGTACCTGCAGTTTGACATTGCAATCAGAATGGTTCATGACGTTAGACACGTCAAGAGGCAACTCATTGAGCGCCCCCTGTGTATTGTAAGATACATTGGCAGGCAAGTCTGGAAACTTGGTTGCAACACCATATATCAAACCACTGTTTCAGAAAGCCACATTGTGGTCAAATAGACAAATTCATTTTTTATAGTCTTCATATTTGATTTAGAGCAATATGGTCTTTACTAGAAGCAATAAAGTCATATATTCTATCAGATGTTTGACAGTAGGAATAGGAAAAAGGGGGGAGTGGTAACTAGTGAACTGGGATAAAATAAACTATAATAGCATTAGGAATTATATTCCTTTTGGATGAAGGAGGAAGGTTCAAATAAAATTATGGCTTGCAACTATGAGAGACAGTTCCAATGATAAATTTGATATTCTCTGTTAGGACTTTAATGTGTATAAGAAAATTCATAATTTAATGATTCATTTCTATTAAGAATAAACTCAAATTTTATAAATTTTTTATAGATTCTTACAAAATTTAGGCGGTTTACTTTTAACTGTATCCTGCTTAAAATGACATCAACTTTTCAGTCAAGCTCTGATTAGCTGCTAGGATTAACATTTCTGACTTGAGCGCCTAAGGGAGCTTATTTGATAGTTGATATGATCACTCATTATTTTTCACAGAAGAAAGAATCTGAGCTAATTTCATTGAGTCTTTTTAGCCTTGATTCCAGGAAAACATGGCCAGCTGAAAGCATTTTCATCTGTCATTGATGTTTTTAAGTAAATTTCACATGTTTATTTAGCCTTGGGATTCTATAAATAGCATTTTTGGTTAGTGTGGTTTATCCCTTAATTCATAATCAATTTTAAAGCTGATTTGAAAACCAGCCAATTTCCTGGAAGTGCCTTGTTTAAATAAGAAAGCACACTTTCAGGCCCATCCTGAGCCCTGAAATCCAAAAGATATAATATTTGTCTCTACTACATAAAACTATTGTTAGATAGGAAGAATTGGAACCATCTACAAGGATGAATAAGCTATATCAAATCATAATTAAGCTTACTAGCTCATAAATCTTCTGTGTTAATCTATATACATTATTTTTCAGTGATTCAGAAGTGATTACACATAGCTTGGCATTTTCCATTACTTTTGCTTTAATGTATCATAATATTTTTTCTAATCTCCATATAATAACTTATGATATTTTATCTTAATTTACTTAAAAAGAGCATATCACACTGACTAGTTAATCTTACTAGAAAAACTCTGGTCATGAGCATCAGGATAATATGATATTATTGTTAAATAATAGTCTCAATTAGAGAAGATGAGTACCCTGGCAGCAAATTATTGACATGGAGTGGATCATCAAGAAAAATACAAGTGAATACCATTGAGATTCAACTTGGGAATTTAATGACAATATATTCAGGGTATAGTGGGGTATATAAAATAAGATCATTGTTCAAGACAGAATGATTAGTCTAGCTGAGGAAATCAATCATTCTTGACACATTAAAAGTTTTACATTCAGCTTGGGGTCTTATTCTTCCTAAGAAACCCCATGGATTTACTTAAAGCTTTAAGGGATAAAGTACATGTCTTGGCATGATAATAAGTTCTGTTACTCTCTCAAATATGACTTGGGTACAAATTAAGCAAAGATGGGATCAAATATACAAGTTTTAGATCTTGCTAAGGGGAGATTGGGACAAAATCAATTAACTTTATTGAGTAATCTGGCAGGAATATTTAACTGTAACCTAACTTATCTAGGGGCCCCTGAATAGTAAATCAGCTAGGCTGCAGAAGCCAGTTGAGCTATAGTTTAAATTATGATGGTTCTTGTTGTGATATATTGATCATATTTCAAGGATCAAAATATTCAATGGAAGCTAACAGGTAAGAATGTTGTCTTTTAAAAAGAGTTTGTGATTAAACTCCTGGAAGCCTAATTTCCAACATATTTGTCTTTAACCATTTAGTTAAAAGTTGAGTTGATTTTTATAGTAGAGTCTTCTCTGATTTGATGTCAATAAAAGGGACTTTTTGATCATCATGAAACAATTATTTTGTCCAGTATATAGATTTCTTGCACTTGATAAACACTTTTAATGTTGATCACTATAGTTCAGTCCCTGGATAAAAATACTGTCAAAACAGCAGGCTCAACCCACCAGCAAGGTTCTGAGTAAGCAGGTTTGTGACCTGCAATTCAATTACCCGGCCACTTAAAGCCAGACTAAGAAGTCAACTTGGATTGCCTAATTCAACAAAATGAACAAATGCTGATCCCCTACAGTAGATACCTTGTTTTGGCGCTTGAATCATTACCAGGATCAAGCCACCCCCTTCACCATCCCACTTTGTAATCAAAGTTATCATGTTCCTGTTATACATGACTCACATTAACTATATAATCATTATCTCCCAATAAAGAATTTTATCTAGTTTCTAAATATTTTCCCCTTTTAACTCTGCTAAAACAGCACAGTTACAACAATACCTTCCAGGAAAAACTTTGTATCCTTAGTCTTATCTATGATTTATTATTGAACTATTTATTCAAAGGGATTATTTAGTTTTAATGATGTATTGTTTTTTGAGCACATTAATAAATTTTATTGTAAATTGCCTGTTTTGAATCTTTTATGAGGTCATGGGTTAATATGGGTATAATAGGATATCTTTAGTTAGTGTTGTTGTAACTGTGCTGTTTTAGCAGAGTTACAAGGGGAAGAATGTTTGCAAACTAGATAATATTCTTTATTGAGAGATAAGTATTATATAGTCATTATTAATCATGGATAACAGGAACATGATAGCGTTGATCACACAACAGGATGATGAAGGAGGTAGACTGATCCTGTTAATGAGTCAAGCATCAAAACAAGGTATCCACTGTGGGGGTTCAGCTTATGTTTGTGTTGCTGTATTTAGGAACTTAAGTTGGCTTCCTAGCTTGGCTTTGAGTGAAAAGATAATTGGATTGTGGGTCATAAACCCACGTACTTGGAACCTTGCTGGCAATTCAAGTCTGCTGTTTTTACAGTGGCCACTTTAAAAAGATTTTTAGATGGTTTTGCTGAACATAATTTTTCTAAAAAGATAATAAATAAATTAGAGTTTTTAAATGTGTGGAGTATTTGATTTAAGGCTAGTATAAATTTTATTGGGGATTTAAGTGCCCTTATACAGAATATCCAGAAAGATGCCAATGTTCTCAAATAGAAATCATCTATAGGATTTTTAGTTACAGTAATTTTAAAACCTTTTAGGATAAACAAAAATTCTCAGTCTAAAAATCAAAACAAATCAGTCAAAAAACAAATTTAAAAAAATGAATTTATATTAAATTACAATAGATTTGGATCCACTTTGATTTTGTTTTTAGACTAAGTTGTTTTCACTTTTAGAAAGAGAGATTTTTTGTTTATCTCAACAGGTTTAAAAATTACTGTACTTGATTGGTTTCTAAGTGATAAAAGTGAGATATCTTTCACTTTAAAGATAGGGTTAAAAAGGTAAAATAACCTTATTCAGGGTATAACTTTAGGGCTTTCTCCAAATAAAAGGCTAAAATCTATTATAGCTTTACAGTACTCTTGATATTTAAAGTAAACCCCAAAGCTTTCTTACTTTGATATTAAGCAGGTCAACTCAAAGTATAAGTTTAGCCAACAACTCAAGGCAAGTGTTGTGAAGCCAACAAGTACACAGCATAATAGTTTAGTTGAGCCACTGCATAATTTATTTATGAGGTATAATTCCACCTTATATAGCTATAGTGTGTCAAAGCCACAGGCTCAACCCGCCAGCAAGGTTCCAACCAAGCGGGATTGTGACCCACAATCTGATTATCCAGTCACTCAAAGCCAGACTAGGAAGTCAAATTGAATTACTAAATCCAACAACATGAACAGATGATGATCCTTTATGGTGGATACCTTGTTTTGGCGCTTGAATCATTACCAGGATCAAGCCATTCTCTTCTTCTATCCAACCGTGTGATTAACAATCATAATCCTGTTATCCTCAATTCACATCAACTAAATAATCACTATCTCACAATAAAGATTATTATATATCTTCTAAATATTTTCCCCGTGTAACTCTGCTAAAACAGCACAGTTACAACATTGGTAGCACAGGTAGGTTCTCCATCCTACCTTATCTTGAAAAAATTTGCCTGTTTCCCGCACACGCCACAGCCAACAAATCCTCAACAGAATTATGTCTGGCCTCCTGCCTGACTGGACTCTGTAAACCCCTGGTACCGCCATACCCGCTGATTTTGTCCTGTACCAGAACACGGTGATTCCACTACCTGCCTTCAACGCCATGTTGGCACAGGGTCTCTTTCAGGCTCCCTCCTTGATTCCACAACCAGCCAATAAAAAATCCATGACCGCTTACGTACCCAAAGACTGTGAAGCGCTGCCTGGAACCTTTCACTGGGGCCAACGACAACAACACTGCTGCATGGATCCAGTCTGCCCAGAGCAAGATGGCACAGATGGAATTCCCACAGCAATTTTGGATTGCAGAAATCTCCATTTGTCTGACCCATGATGCTGGCACCTGGTGTGACAAGTGGCACAAGGAACACACTGACAAGAACTGGGATACCTTTAAGCGAGACTTCCTGGCAAGATTTGTGCTTAAAGATACAGCGCTCATGATAATGCGCCAAGTAAAGAACCTAACCCAGACAGGCGCTGTGAAGGAACTCACCTGTGCCTACAAGGAACTCTGACTTTGCGCACCATTTGGCATGGCCTTTGACACCCCAGCTACGCACCTCATGTACTATGATGCCCTCAAGCTGCATGTGATGAGACATGTAAACCTGGACCAGGTGACTAACTTGCATAGCTTGTACCGTGAAGCAGAGAAAGTGGAACAAAACTCCAATGCACTTCATAAGGCACAAACTGGGAAACAAGAAAGACCCAAGAACTCCCATCCAGGCGGGCGCTCCACTCAACCACCCCCTGGAGGCAAAAGGAATAACACCAACCAAAAACCCACAGGCTCAAATAGACATGGAAATGGAAACAATGACCAGTCAAATTGTATCCATTTTTGTGTCACCCCCACACAAGGCAATCAAGACAAGGGAAAAGCCCAGGGAGAGCACTAAGCAAGCCAAGATCTCCTCACGCAACTCCTGACTTGCCCAATGATGAATAACAACCCGAGGACGTGGACCAGTGCCCAATGATCCAAGTGCCCTTGGAGGACCTGGTACTGTACACCATCACCAGACATCCCAATAAACTGAATCCTATCATTTCTGATTTTGCAGTTATACAGGCTCAGCACTCCTGGATTTGGGTGTAGATCAAATCCTAGTCAACAGTAGCTTTGTGAATAAGTTCAGGCTGGCCCCTAATTGTTTGCGGATTAAAAATGTGGTCCTGGCTGACAAACACCAAATTGCTATGACAAAGGAAAATGACCCCTTCTCTGTCATGCTTGAGAACCTACACTCCACCATCCAAGGTCCTGTCATCAACTTCCCCAAGTTTGACATTGTGCTGGGACTAGACTGGTTACAAAAGAACAATCCTCACATAGACTGGGCAACCTCAGTGTTGACCATCAAGCGTGAAGGTGTCAACCAGCAGATCTACCCTGACTCCATGGACCAATTCCTATGCAACCACGTCTTTGTACGCATCACAGAGACCCTGGGAAAAAAGGAAAACCTGAAGGCAATTCGCTGGGACTCCTGTCAGTACAAGATCATACACTTCAAAGATCACCAGGATATCTCCACGCCTCAGGACTGCAAAATTGTGGCCCACCATCCAGAAATCTTCAAGGAAGCGCTACCTGGGCTGCCCCCTGAGAAACACATCCAACACTCCATCCAACTCAAAGGGGCTGTACCCAAGGTGCGTCCTATCTATAGGTTGGCCCCAAATGAGGACAACACCTTATGCGCCTACCTCAAGGAGGCATTAGAGAAAGGACTTATCCGCCCCTCACAGTCTCCCTTTGGGGCCGCTGTATTCTTTGTGGCTAAGAAGGACAGTACCCTAGGTCTGGTCACAGACTACCGCGCTCTAAACAAAGTTACTATCAAGAATTGTTACCCACTACCACTTATTGATAACCTCTTTGACGCCTTGGGTGGAGCCACAGTCTTCTCCAAGATTGACCTAACCACAGGCTACAATCAGATTTGTATTAAGGAGGAAAACATTCCTAAAACAGCCTTCTGTACTAAATACAGCTCATATAAGTGTGTGGTACTCAACTTTGGCATGACAAACACCTCCTAAACCTTTGTGACCTTCATAAATGAGGTGTTTGCCCTGCACATAGGCAAGCATGCCTTAATTTACCTAGACAACATCATTGTCTATAGTTCCTTGGTAGAGCAGCACCACAAAGACCTAGAGGCAGTCTTTACTACCCTGGCACAACACAAGCTGCTGGCCAAGCTCTCCAAGTGCCAGTTCTTCCGCGAGCAACTGCCTTTCCTGGGACACATTGTCTCAAAAGATGGCATCAAACCCAATAGTCAAAAGATACAGGCCATCTGCAAGATGCCACCACCCAAGGATAAGTTGGAGCTCCACACCTTCTTGGGAATGGTGGCCTATGTACGCTGCTTCATACCTGACTGTTGTTTCTTGACTGCCCCCTTATCTGCCATAACAGGTGCCAAATCCAAGTTTGTGTGGACTCCCCAACATGACCTCTGTTTTAGACGCCTCAAGGAGAAATTCACAACAGCTCCCATCCTACAATACCCCAAACGTGTTGGGGAATACCAAATGGAAACTGACGCCTCAGATGCATCCATTGGGGGAGTACTACGGATCAAAAATAATGACGGCAACTTCCTGCCCGTAGCTTATGAATTGCAAAAATTGACTGATGGCAAGTGTCAATACCCTATCCACAACAAAGAACTGTTGGCTATTGTACACTGCCTAGTTAAATGGCGCTGTTACCTATAATGGAAGGAAGAATTCACAGCATTAACCAACCACAAGTCACTCATCTATTTCAAAACTCAAGAAAACCTGTCGCGCTGCCAAGCCCGCTGGATGTAGTTACTAGAGAGGTTTAACATGCTCATCCAGTACAAACCTGGAGCAGGGCTCACCATGGTAGATGCCCTGTCCTGCCTGTATGTCTGTGCTTCAAGGGGGGAAATGGGCTTGACCCAGACTGGCCTCTCTTATTACTACAAACAAAAGACAAAGGCTTCCCCCCGGAACAACCAACATAACAAAGGAGACAGTTATTAAAAATGAACACCTATTTGCTGACGTATATGGGAACCTATACAGAAAAATGTCTGACAGCACAACCATTCCCTACATCCCCACACATCAGCAAGTAGACACCATCCTAAGCTATCACAGATACCTGGGACATACCAAGAGTTGGAACCTATATTAATTCCTTAAGCATAAGGCCTGGTGGCCAACCTTATATCGTGGCATCCAAGAAGTCCTAGACCAATGTGAGGTATGCAAAAAGTTTGCCAAGAGCAAAACCCCACCAAAATCAGTAATTCCCATTTGCACACAACTACCCGTCAAAGTATGAGCTCTTGACATTGTTGGCCCCATGCCAGGGAAACACAATGACAAGAAATACACCATCACCGCCATTGACATTGCTACAAGGTGGCCAGTAGCCCAAGCCGTAAAGGCACACACTGGCAACAACGTACAACAATTCATTGGCAAGGAGATAATCAGCAAGTTTGGAAAGCCAGAACTCCTGATAACCAATGGAGGGAAAGAATCAACCTCCAAAACCACCAATGTATACCTCGCAAAAAATGGGGTCAAACACACTGTAACAACGCCATACCACCCACATGCCAATGGACGTGTAGAGAGGCTCAATGGTAGCCTCGTGCAAGCCTTAGCCAAACTCACTGCTGGGAGACCTGAAGACTGGTACAAGCAGCTACCAACTACGTTACTTGTGTATTGAACCTGAGTGAACAGATCCACTGGGAAAAGCCCATTTGAACTGGTATACGGCACACAGCCAAATATCATTCAAGAATTGACAGGACCTAAACTGGAAATTCCAAGTGAAGTCCCCCCACACTTAGACCCTCAAGTAATGGAGGCTAATTGCAAGCAAACAGCCAAAGAGGATGAACGTCTGCAAAAAACCTTTGTCCCCATCCGCAATAGACATGAAGTTAGGGACAAAGGTTGGGTCATGAATGTTGACAAGAGCAAACTACAACCCAAGAAAGTGGGGCCAGAAATCATTCTAAAGGTAAACAACAATAACACTTACCTTGTGCAAGGGCTTGGAAAACGTAAGTAAGACAAGACCCTACACCATGATTGCCTAAAACCCTGCAAAGCGAGACAAAAACAACAAGAAACTGCTCTGCCCGCCACAGAACAACAATTAGTCCAATATGGCGCCCAGGCTCCTGCAACCTGCCCCCAGAGGAGGCTGACCTTCAGTCAGGGGGTATTGAAACCGCAGGATCAACCTGCCAGCAAGGTTCCAACCAAGCGGGTTTGTGACCCGTAATCCAATTATACAGTCACTCAAAGCCAGACTAGGAAGTCAACTCAAATTACCAAATCCAACAACATGAACAGATGATGATCCTTCACAGTGGATACCTTGTTTTGGCGCTTGACTCATTATCAGGATCAAGCCACCCCCTCCTTCCATCCAGCCGTGTGATCACCAATCATGTTCCTGTTATCCTTGATTCACATGAACTATATAATCACTATCTCACAATAAAGATTATTATCTAGCTTCTAAATATTTTCTCCTTGTAACTCTGCTAAAACAGCACAGTTACAACAAGTGCTATTATGCAAAAGTCAAAATATAATTTGTCCTGATAATCCATCCATTATCATAAAATTAAAATAAGGACCTCTGTTATAAATCTATCTTCATTTACTCTAAGTGTCCCAATTTTGGCCAAACAAAAACGAATTGGGTCACTTTCAAGAACCAAGGCTTTAGCCAACCCTGAAATTAGTGTAATCCGTGGCATTGATCTAATAAGTGACGCCTTTCATGATTTCCCTTCTTTTGGAATATATGGTATTACTTATCCTATTGGCTAATTCAAATAGCCTGGCACTATTTAATCTCAATTTTTAATAGCAATAAATACAGCTTATTTTATAAACTTTATTCTTGATAATTGGATTCTGCTATCACTTCAACTTGTACAGATAAAGCACGAGAATCGAGCTAGAGGCTAAACATTGTGATGATTTCATTAGTTTTGGATTAATTTACATGTAAATTCAAACAAGGGGGTCCTTCCAAGCTCATAATTCACCCCTTTCCTGCCATGCAGATGTCGAGTATATCTCTCAAATATTTCTTTCTAGTATCTAGGCCAAGTATTATCAGATATTCAGCTATCAATAATATTTTCCTCATAAGTACCCTTGTAAGTTTTTGCTAGCTTAACCATATTGATCAGATCAATTCTCTTTGTTTACAACATCATTTTAGAATTCACCAGAATAATTTAAAGTGTACCAGCTTGTATTATTTGTAAGCTAAGAAGATCTCAGCTGGACTTGAATATAGTTTTTTAGATACGAAGTCTAATTCAGGGCCGATATACAATTCAAAATATTTTCTCTTGAAGGTTACAAGAGTTGTTTCTAGTTCAAAATATAGTACAATAAAGAGAAATTTTACTCTTTTCATCTGAGAATTATATCGTGATATTCAATAGCAGGAGTTATGAATATACTTTTGGAAACTAGATAAAATAAAAAAGGGAATATAGAAGAGAAATACATATTTAGCCAATTAGAAAGATTTGTTTAGCTGTAAATATGCACAATAAGTATATATATCATGTGAAATGTTTAGGAAGATTTTTTGTATAACAAGGATGATATTGCTGGGATATTTGGATCAGTTCATGGGTGCACTTCCTACTAGGTGGTTCATAGTTGTTCTCGGGGAAAAGATTTTCTGAGAGTAAGTAATCAAAGATGCTACAACGCAAGCACTTGTTGGTTTGCTTGGATTTTCTGATCTTTTGCTGGTGATCAGGATTTATACACTTATTTGAAGGAAACTCAAGTCGGTTGATAGTGTATTATTTTGCTGTTTTCAGGTGAGATGTGATTGGTCTATTCGTGAATGTTCTCTATTTTGTTTATGGGGAGAATTCCGAGTGTGGATTGGCCCATTTTCTGGGGAATTCGTTGGATAAGCGTTCCTATCCATCGGCCTCTTGGCAATGTTTACAGGAATCTTGATTTTTTTGTGGCGTCATAAAAAGAGCCGTTTTTATTCACGATGGCGGATCTTAAAGGATCTTACGATTAGGGCTGCTTCGTCCAAGCCGCGGCCAAATTTCTGGCTCTGGGTCACTCGTTTCAAAGATTTATTTTAAAAATGTTTAAATAAAAATAATTCCGTTTTGGCTTTAGCGGCAAGTCGGAAGTCAGCCGGGGCTGAGCCGAAGTACTCCCACTTACTTTTTTTACGGGAACAAGTACCCCTACTTACGATGGCCTTTGCGTGATGAAAATGCTTAAATTAGAGCTAACATTTACCGTTGCCTGCTTGCTGCGGATATTGAATTATTTTTCATATGCCACCCTGGGTAAAACGAAATTAGGGCATGTTGTGTGATTTATTTTTTCAGCTGAGAAGGTATGAACTATGTTTTATTGGTCAGGGGCGATGTCTAGCTAAGCTCCCCTGAATAAGGGTTTACTCTTAGGCTTGACTTGTTTAAATGTTAACCCCACGATTAGGACCCTCAGGTTCATAGCAGCTGGTTGAGGTGTGAATTCAAATCGCATTAAGCGTAGATCACTTATCATGGTTCAAATAAGCGCATAGGGTTTATTCTGGTCCGATTGGGCGAGATTGAACAAAGTATAACTGTCATCGCTATAGGTTTAGAGTTTGGTTAATTGTGACAGTTTCCTGTCCTATAAATCTAGACTTTAATCTGGGACCTCCTCTACCCACACATGCGTCGTGAATAATTACACCAGTGCATAGTGTGAAGGGTGAGATGTGAATATGGCTCTAGGGCTACATGGGCTTTGCTGTCATGGCAGGATCAACATCAGCCATAGTGGAGTTTACTAAGGGGCAAGATAATTCAGCATGCACCCAGCAGTAACTGGCTTATAAAGCTTAGAGTGACAAGGGTTAGTTAGCATCAAAATGCAATTATCTATTCTATTCACCGCTGCTCTTGTCAGTGCCACTCCTGTATCCCAAGATCTCGCTACCGGACCACTTTGCGGTCCCGGAAATGATCAGTGCACTCGCCAGCTGGGGGGGTTCGGCGACTCTCACTTTGAAGATGACCGGTTCAACCGGGAGATTGGCATCTGCGACCCCGTAGCCGATCCCTTTTGCCACCCCATCCACGAACCCATCCGTGGGCAGATCTGCGATCCAATTGCCGATCCCTCCTGCCGCCCCATTCGTGACCCCTTCTGCGCCAACCTACGCGACCCCCGCTGCCGCCGTGGCCGCGACCGCTTCTGATTCAACAAGACGATTTGATTTCCCTATTCTCAACCCATTCTCAACAAGTCTTTATATTTATCTAATATAACTTTAAAATCAAATTAGCCCACTTAAAAAATTCATATTTTTTGTTTACAATAACCACCAGTCCATATCATTATACAAGGTCAAACTACGATAAAGATCTGTAAACTTATCGAATTCCAAATCCAATAATGGAGTTATAAAAGATGGGCAACTCCATAAGCTGTAGATCCGACGAGAACCATAATTTAGGGCCAGTTATGCGAGAATTAAACCTTTATTCGCATTAAATTTTATTTAAACCATGGGCAAAGCTGGCTTCAGATATCCTACCAATTTACAGGTCCCCATAAATAAAGCCGACTTATATCCGAGGATGCTTGGAAGAGAGGGCAAAGAATCTTGAAACTTCATCTCAAATAACGTCATCTTTAAATCTGCTATATCAAAATTAATGTTAAATACAGCATCTGAATTTAATTATTTGTGAATAGAAAAAAAATCATTACATCTCAGACGGTGTTTGCTTTTGACACTCAAAAAACATAAGCAAAGTTATAAAATAAAAACTTAAGAGCATGGGTTAACTAAAAAGGCTTCAGGAATCCAAATCTGGCTTAAAATTGAGGATCAATTCGATAGCAACAATGTTGCACAAAGATCTGAAGTCAAGATTTTCAAAGGAAGCCCTTTTCAGTAACCTAGATATAAGGTATAATATAAACTTTTAAAAAGCGAGGTACTTGGCTGTAGAAGTGTTTACTAGTTAGGTAACAGGGCAGCTTCCAAGTGTGAAGACAAATAACACCATGCTCAAAATAGTTGATTATGAACCAAGGTCTCAATGAACTGGCTATCAGACAAGCAGGCATGATCCTTTTCCCAGGCAATAGCCAGCTTTTTGATAGTAGCAATTAAAACACTATTCAACAGCTTTAATTGATTTTATAACTTATAAAAATAATAAGTTTAAAAGGGCTATATCTTTGGCTATACCCTTGCTAGGCTTAAAACAGGAACCTGGCAGTCATCACAACCTTCCAGCCCAAAGGTTTACCAAATTGGTATGTTGGCTGTTCTTCTATTCTCATACAACAGGAATGATAACTTTTATCCTGAAGAAAGGCTTTCTAATATAAACCTCAACTAGTTTTCCTTAGTGATAGAGATCCTACTGCAGTTGAGATCCCAACTGAAAGTCTATCCCATAAAGCATCTCATATTGTTATCAACTCCTTACTAG
>QTSX02007512.1:0-27295 GCA_014839935.2 Entomophthora muscae | reverse complement strand
TTTTGAAATCATTGAAAAAACCTCTCAAGATGTTTATACAATCAAAATCCCAATGAAAAACTCATTAAAGAGTCCACGCCAGATTACTCAAGCTATATTTCCACTATTACAATGATTACCACAATAAAGCTTACTAAAATAAATTTCTGAAATTTGAAATAGGGAATGAGCTTTATTAAAAAAACTAGGGTTGCCTTCCTGATATTCAGGGTCCTCTCTATCCTCTTCAGGATCAATCACTTGTAAGCTATCTTTCCAGGAACGCCACACAGCCTGCTGAGGCTCCAAAAAGACACAGACAGGAACACTTCTCCCTCCACTAGCATAACTTGGTTGCCATCTGCAACCACAGATACTGCTCCGCCTGAGGAAGCTGGGAATACTACACAAAGGAAGTTAGTACTTCCACATGCACAATATCTGGCTTGTGCGAGATGCTGCGTCCAGAGGAAAGAAGCAGTCCAGGACAAGGAAGTCCATCATGAAAATTGAGAGAACTAGCAATAACGGGGGAAGAGGCGCCTTCAACCCCCAGCTTGTTCCAAATCTTCTCCCAGTGGCCGCCATATTGTCAGCATTGGCCATTGGCAAGCTAATATCAGGGAGTAACATTATGTCCACACATAATGCCATCCCCCAAACAGCCTGCTGCTGGTCCCCACCATTGATGGCTGCCCAAGTGCTTTGGGTCACCCGACAGATCCAACTATCACGGGCATCTAATTCTCCACCCCCAAGGACTGATACAGCAGAGGAAAGCCAGCCAAAGGGCTGAACCAGGTTGAGAAAACCTGTAGCCCCTGATTAAGAAGATACCCCTGAACAGCCTGTTCTACACCCTCCTTGTCACCTGTTGAAACCAGCACTCAGCCAGCCCATTGCCAAGTTGTCCTGCCAGCTCTTTGTCTTCCACCACATGGAAGCCCTCCCCGGAATTGGTAATCCTCTGTTTTAGATTGGTCTGCAGATGTTGGGCCATTACCACATACATGAACTGTGGAATTATGTCCACCCCCCAGTATAATTGAGGAATTGAGAAACCCTCATCGCTTATGCCAAACAATGGGGCAGACTCCTGTTCTGACTGGAAGCCTGTTTGGGTTTGAAGCAAAAAAGCACCAGAAAGTGGGTTAATTACTAAGGGTTGAGGTTGTGGCACAGGCAGCCCCCTCTGCTGCTCTTCATTAATGTGCCTCTCCTTTCTGGGGGGTTGGCGCTCTTCGTCTCTCCCCCTACTGGAATCTCCTCACTGTCCTCCCCAGTATGGTCTCCTTTATTTATGGAATGGGAATAGGTCAAAATCTCCAGTACCTGACCACAAGGAACCTGTCTCTGCTTGACAAAGCCCATGTAGCAACGTCACCTTGGCCTCTTTAGAAAGCCCACAAAAACAATGACGGTCTGCTTCCAACATCTGTGCCACCATCTGGTGGGCGTCAGTCTTGTTGGATATACCAGAGTAATTAGAAGTGATTGCTCATATTTCAGTACTATAGATATTTGCCAAAACTATATAGCTCAGTCAAGTGGGGGAATGTCAGGAAATCCTGATCTATCAGGGTTGACTGATCCATATTCCTGTCACTAAAGCTATTGGCTAACAATAGACGGGCCACAGCCAGGTTGAGACTTCTATTCCAGAATACAGAGAAACTATATCAGGACTGTTATAGTTTGAATCCAGGAGACACCTGAGACATTCCAGGTCTTAGGTCACGGGCCAATCCAGAAGCTTCTATAATTAGATGCTAGGCATTCTGGATCCTGAAACAGATGCAAACCTGCCCTATGGAATAAAGACAGGAAAATAAAAAACATCCTGTTTCACCAAGAAATGAGACAGAAGACCGCCTGGGCAAATTCTGCACATTAAACCAAACATAAGATGGGGCCTGGGCTATGAATGTCAACTTAGTTGACCGCAACTATGTCAAGGGATATCTAGGCTGAAGAGGAGAAATTAACAGCCTAGAATATTACCTCATTCTAAAACCTTATTCAGGTTTAGAATCCAACTCTGGGGGTGAAACTAGTAGCTTGGGGATGATAGGCTAGCTGGTAAGAGTTGTCTGCAGCTAGACGCCAGTCTGGCTGCTGGCTTTGCACTATAAAAAGTCCTTCCAAGATCACTTGGAAGGCAGACAAAAATAAGAAAACATCAACATTACTACTTAGCCAAATAGTAGTAGTGTCAAGTACAATAAGAGTGTATTATTGTTACTTTGGAATCCTGCCAAACCACCAATGACGGTGTCACGTCCCAAAGACCACAGGACTCTCCTATCACTTGGCTCAAGCAGCAACAGAACCCAGCCCGTTGCAGCAATTATCTACACCAATTGAAAACACATCTGTCATCATACAGATCTCCTCATCCCAAAATGAATAATACAACTAATAAAAACTACATCTCTTCTTCTTCAAGAACACAAAATCTTGACAAGTGGGGTTGACCCCCTGGCAAAGTCCCACACAAGAGATCCTTTACCATTCCAACTGACTTCCCCACCACGCAAAACCAAATATGGAAGTCAACTTGAGTTTCCAAACAAGGCAACAAGAACCAGTGACAATCTCTGCTTGGTAGAAAGCTCGATTTGGTGCTTGACTCATTATAAGGATCAAGCCACCACTTGTTTAATCCAATTGATTGATTGTCCCAATCTTGTTCCTCTTAAAATGATTCCTCTAAACTATATAAGTGATACATCTCAATAAAGATAATTTTTTAGTTCTCAAAATATTTCCCCCTTGTAACTTGCCAATACAGCACAGTTACGACAGGAATAAAATATTTCAAATGTAAACTAGTGTGACCGTCCCAACCCACTATCAATCAATCTTACCAAAGTGAGTAGAAATAAAAAAACTCATGATTTTTATCGCTTTCTCAGAATTTTCAAATTAGAACTACTTTTTTAAAATCAATATGGTATAAAAACCCGAAGCCCTGGTTAATATACCCTTTTAAGTTTACTCCTAGAATTAGGTCTTTTAAATGAAGGTTCCAATGTAATGTTTTAAACAGAGCCCAAATTCAAGCGGTATAGCGTTTGTCAGTTAGTTACTTGAATAGATAAGTATATGATAGCCCTATAAATACTACTGAATTGTATGACAATTAAACTTTGCGAGATACGATTTAGTTTGGTATGTATAACATTACGATATATTCTCTAAAAATATAAATTATAGATTTCCACTGGCACATTTTAAAACATTTGGTTTTGAACGCCATTCTTTAGAAAAAAGAAAGCCTTCATCTCTTAGATGATAACATGGCCTATTTTCTAGGCTTGTGTGACAAGGCTATAGGTCACTATATTTAATCTTAAAAACACAGTTGCGTATCAGCAGGGAGGTGAAGTATAAGCTGAAGTGGATGGAGACATAACTATTCAGAATAATGATTGAAGTACAACTGGGTGGCTGTACTGTTTACTTTTTAGAAACAACGTTTATTGCTTAAGAAATATATCATTAAAAATTAAAAGGGATAGAATCTAGTCTACTTTCATCTATCGTGATAATAGGTACTGTTATTAAGTAAAACTTTAGATGTAATATTTACATTCTGGTGGGAACTAGTTACCTTCCACCATATGAACTATAGTATGTTTAGCGGTATCAAAAACCACAACAGTCTTTGAACCAACTACAATCAGTTAGAAGTGACAGGAGTGCAACATTTACCCAGGAAACTTAAAACATGAGTTTTTGTTTTGTTCAGGAACATATGGTGGGGGGTTATATACCACTGGGGCATGATAAGCAGGGGGGGAGACTGAAGGAGATGCTACTGGTTGATACTCGGGTAAGCAAGTGAGTGTACCAACGGTACCAAAACTAGGTTGAGCCCTTACTAAATACAGTTTAGAATGGGTGCATGGCCTAGTTTTATATTGATCTTGTCTTACCTAGACTTCTGTTGATACTATTATCCATTGCTAGAGAAGGAGCCGTGCCACCCGATATTTATTACACTCCCTGACATGTTGAACAGCTTGTTTTGTTTGAAAGTACACGCCACACATTCCTCTGCTTGTCCAAACCACTACACCTAAATCATTTGGTGGACTTTTATGGAAGAACTGGGTCCGAGCCAATTACTTTTTAGCGGCCAAAATGTACAACTTCCAAAGCCAATTGAACTGTTTTCCTCCTTGAAATCGAATGGGATAAGGGCCACCTCCCTCCTTTAAGCAAATCCATCATTATCCCAACTTTTTAATAAAGTACATTCACCAATGGATCTGGTCTACCTTTGAATACGGTGTTCTGCGATAGTCGATAAAGTAAATATTGCGGGCTGAAATGCCTTTTACACATAATTGTATTATTGATCCGTTTTGCAGCTTCCTGATTATTAAATTAATTGTATGATAAACTTATACCAAGACAAGAGGACTGATAAAAATACCATTGCCATTTACAACGAATCAAATTCGACCTAGATTTTAATTTTTAAGGGGGAACAAAATTTATTAGCGTTCAAAGACGGTGCCTAAATTTCAAAATAGCTTGCAGCATCAAATCCAATGACGTCATTAGTTGTTCAGCTTTGAAATCATTAGTGCCACAATCAATTAGGTGTGGCTCAAACAGCTGCCATCTCTATAAAGCACGTGAGTTCATTGTATAAATTGGGCAAGTCCCTTAGGTCAAAAATCCTTAGTTCAAAAGTGTAAAAATTGAAATACTATGTGGGGTGCAAAAATCAATTTTCCAGAAGTTAACTTCGAAACCAAAAATATACACTTTTTAATATAGATATAAATTTTTAAACTCTTATTAGACTAAAGAGACCCCAAGGAGTTCATTTCTGAAATAAAAACTATATGAGAGATAATAAAAAGGCTTGTATTTGCTGTTTTTTAAAGAAATTCTTTTTTGATTCAGAAGTAAAATTGCACTAGAATTTATATGTAACTGTATTGAATCAAATATAAAATATAAACTATACAAAAAAACTACTTTATAAACTACAGAATTTTTATAAAGGTTTAATTTCATTTTCAGCTTATGTAAAGCTATAATAATACTTCAGTATTGTCATGAATGCCATTTCAATTCTAATATTGAGCACAAGTCAAACCCAAGAATTGAACCCTGGTCCCCAGGAAATATGGCCTGCTAGCCAAGAGGGCCAAGGGGCTGGCCGCCTGCGTTTTTTGGGCTCAAATCTGAAGGTTGTTCAACAACCTGCCCGCAAAGCCTAGGAGATTTTTCAAATTAAATATGGACCTCAGTCAAATGTGCACCACCAAAGGTCCAAACCTACCCAGAAGCAGATGCCTGTCTAAATAAGGTTAAGAATAAGCCTTAAATTAAACCTTTCAATAAGCTTTAGTCAATATCAGGCCCCAGTGCCAAATCAATGACACATTTGGTTGGGTCACATGATGCAGGGAATAGAGGTAGAGAAATAGAGTGACACCACTTCTATTCTCTAACACCAGCCAACCCAGAATTAGCAGCCTGTGAAGCCTCTCCCAAAAGCCAAAGTCCTATTGGAAGAGTGCCTTCAGAATTAAAGCCTGCAAATTTTGGAGACACAAATTTTAATAGTATAAAACCCCTGCTATGTTCAGAATGATGGTATTGTCATTCTGATAATAAAGTTTAAATGAACCTTTGGTTCACACAAATTCTACCTTATCTAGTTTTAGTATTTTACCATCTCTTTTTAAGTCCCTCAGACTCACAGGCTCCCATCACTTTCACTGACAACCCCATGGACCTCTCACCTGTGTTATTCTGTCCACCTAAAGCACCCTTTGGATCAGTAAATTTCACCAAGTACCCTTCAAACCCAGGCAACTGCCAGAATTAACTCATTCTGCAAGTCAAATTACTGTATGTTGACAGTCAGAATTAAAAATACTCTAATGTTGACAGCATTGAAAAGTCAGAATTAAGTTTTTACTCATGCAGACTACTAAGTGGTGACACTTTTTTAATAAGCAAAAACCTGTTTCCTGAACATTTTACTTAATAAAAATTAAGCCCCAAGAAACTTTTTAGGGTAATGTGAAAACATAGATTTTAAAAATTTAATAAAAAGTTATACATGAATATTAAAAAAATTCATAAAAATACACTTTTATTTCATTTTACTATGAAATTAGCTATCTTTACTATAATGATTTTTTCCCACTTATAAAAACAAAAAAATCCAATATACAAAAAGGTACTACATAAAAATTTACATATTATAGGAAAATATAATAATCAGAAACATTAAATAAAGCTTTTTCTATATTGAAAACTACAAAAAACATATAATTTACTAGTAAAAATACAAATATATGCCATGTAATACAGTCTCAGGCATCAAACTATCAATAGAAAATCAATGATTTTTATAAAAAACAGTATCATAAATATTAATGAGTTATTCAGACTAACTATTTATATAAAATTATACTGAACAAATAATAACTGTATACAGAAATAGACAATACTAAAAAAATTAATTAGAAATTAGACTGTGATCACATGGTTGCAATTAAGAACTGTGGTAATCTTCTTGATGTATTACCCAAGCTCTGAAAGCTTATATTTGGCCTTGACAACATCCTTGATATTCTCTTGGTATTGTTTCTCTTTGGTGGTTCTCTTTTTCTTGGATGGATGGTTCTCAATATATCTGATGGATGCAACAGTATTCCCCTGTTAGACTTTGAGGTGCTCATAGAAGGTGTTGTATCTGGGTTTGACTCTAAAGGAGGACTTGATATGCTAATGCCAGCCCTCTAAAGATGAAGTAGTTTTCATCTTATCCTTAAGAACTGCCTGGTAGTAGTTCCAGTTGGCTTTAGCTCTGGGCTTGCTCCGGCACTTAATGACCTTATGTCTAATCCACTGTGGCTCTTAATATTCAATAAAAGGGTCAAAGGCATAATCATGTTTCTTGGTGTATGAATCCTGGAATAGGAGGTAAAAGGCTTGCCCAGTATGCTCCGGCTTTACAAAGGCTAGTGATAAAAACTGCTGAATTAAGAACCTGCACTTTCCTGAGGTATATAGACAGTGGAGCTTGATGAGCTCAGATTGACCCTTTAGCTGCCTATTAAAAGCCTTTTGATAATGGAAAAACACCCCTGGACCTCTTCATCAAAGGTATTTACAAAAGCGTTATACTGGGCATTTTGATAGTCCAAGATTATAGTTGAGGGGCCAAGTACTCTATCATGAGCCTTTTTTTCTGCAGCAAGGGTGGCTTCATCCTTTTCATCATCATCTGGATTGGCTCTAGTGTTATGGCCAGGGGGACTCTTTCTATTACTGGGTAGGGCTTTGATGCCCTCCTGAAGGATTTTAAAGGCCCTTGTGTAGATCTCTTCTGTTGCCCCAGTAAGCAGAAAGTAGGCAAATTGGAGCACCTTGCCTTCAATATGAGAATTTACAGCCCATAGTTGATAAAAAAGATTGGGGCATACAGCAAAGATACCGTCACATAACCAGGTCTCTGAATCTCTTAACTGCTCCAGGTTCTTCTGTGTAGCATAGTATATAATTCTTGCCTCTGCTGTAGGCCCTCCATCATTTAACAGGAATAACCCATCTTCATTGAACATCTTCAACTCCTCTGTCAAGACTAACTCTCCTTGGACCATGGCAGATTTCTTACAGGGGCATAGATCACAGTGTTTGTCACATATGTACTTCACTAACTGGTCACAGCTGGGATGAGCTTCAGTTTATCATTAATTAGGTGTGTGGTGGCCTTAACTACCAGATCAGAAGTCTTGATATTTTTGGAGACTGAACCCATTTGGTAGAGGTACCACTTTAGAAGCTTTTCAATAAGATTGATTGGATCATTGTATGTGTGTACTACTTTTTCACTAGTGACTTTATCCCATCATTCTGTGTTGATCCTGGCAGCACAGCTTCTATCTTCACATACATAGTGCTAGCTTCTTCCTACTCTTTACTGATGGTTGCAATTGAAAACATAGTCATCACAGACTATACTTGCACCTCCTTTGACAGACATTGGAGGGAAAACCAAGTTAAACTCTTTGAGAGCTTAAACTCTCCTTTGATGTTATTTATGTTGTGAACCCTGAAGAGATTCCATGAGCCAATTGGTGCTTGATGGTAGTAAGACATATAATCAACATGATCTTCTTTATTGATACTTGATGAGGAATATGGAGGTGCAGATTCATTAGGCGGTGGAGTGAAATTATCTGGAGTTGGATTCTTGCGCTTCTTAGACTGTGATGAACTAGATCCCTTTGGGCTTAGGTTCTTGGGGATTGATTCATCTGGGCTTGAATGGAGTTCTGGACTCTTGGTTATCTTCTTTCTTCTCTGCTTGTTTAAAGGGACCTCATCTCCTTCTGATTGGTACCAGTTTAGAGAAGAGGAAGGGTCAGGGGAGGGCTCTTCACTTTTGGGGTCTGGGGTCTTCTCCTTTGTCTTCTGTTTATTTGAGGGAGCTTTGGCTGTTTTATTGTTGCTGTAGGGACTTTGGGCACTTTCTTGGTTGACTTGAGATTCTTTGGTGGCTTCTTGGAAGATTTTTACTACAATAATTAGAGTAAAGTTCATAAAGTAAAAATAATACTGAAAAACATGAATAAATCTAAATATAATCACTTATTTTTTTCTAAGTGAATAGTTGATAGAAGTACAAAAAGTGCTTTTAAAGATAATTTATTAGTAAAGAATAGAAAAAATCAGATTTAAATAAAAATTCAACATTATTGTCATCATCATAGTCAAAAATATTTAATTTGGTCTTTCAGCATAAAAAACTCTTTAATTTTGACTTTCAACATACTGAAAGTTGACATTAAATCATAAAAACACTATGTAAATCACTTATAAAGCTTGGTTAATTTTTTCTGGAGTTGGGTTTTAAGGCTGAAATTGATTATTTTTTAATTTTAAAAAATTAAAGATTTTCATATGTACCTTATGAAAACTAAATTATAGAGATTTTAGAGGGAAGTCTAAAGTACAGTCCTGGATACTATGGCTTGAATTATTATACATATATATGTGTGAGTTTTGTTAAGCGGCAGTGTTTTAGTAATAAACCTGCAAAGTGTCAACATGGAGGCAGTCAGCCTTCTTTTATAGTAACTTTCCTATTAAATCTTGCTTAAATTATGTCACTTTGTTTGCTTAGCCAAACTTCTTTGTTGTGATTTAGTCAACATGTCAATTTGACACAAAGTCAACATTATAAATACATATATAAATTATAATTTAAAATATATGTGTTTCAGCTTAAGTGGACTTTGGGAAATAAGCTATATATTAATCCAATGGATTTACCATAACAATAAATAGCTTAATAATACAAAGATTACTATGAAAGTTGGCATATGTCTTTGTCAATGCTTATCTTATTATATATTTAATAAAAACAGTAGTATAAAATATAAAAATAGTTATTTTTAGAATATTGTGTATTTTATTAAGAACTTTATGGATTCTTATTTGGGGTTGACATCCAGATATTACTTACTGGAGTTGAACTTAATGTAAAAGCACAAAGAAACTTATATTTTAATAATAAATTATATTAGTTTTTTTTGGCTTAAAATTAAGCCTTTGTTTAGACAGGCAAGTGCCTAAGGTCAAAGTTCCTAAGGTCAAAAGTGCAGAAATCAAAACACTATGTAGGGTGCAAAAATTGAAAATATCAAAGATTGAAGTGCAAAAATAGATTTTCCAGAGGTTAACTTTGAAGCAGAAAAAATACAGTTTATAATATAAAACTATATATTTTAAAAACTGTTATAGACTAAAAAGACCCCAAGAAATTCATTTCTGCAATAAAAAACATATACTGAATAAATAAAAAAATTCTTAAATTTGCTGTTTTTAAAAGAAGGTTTATTTTAGTTTCAAAAAAATTAGACTAGAATTTATATGCAATTGTATTTGATTGAATATAAAATACACAACTACACAAAAATGCTTTAAAATTTATTTGCATGGTAAGATCTTTATTGTCACAACATAAAATTAAAAGAAAGTAAAAGCAATGCAAGATTTTATTTGAATTATTAAAGAACTTTTGCAATGTTCTCAAGATGAGTGAGCCAGTTGGAGGAGTTTTAGGAAAGGAGGGAGTTTTTTGTGACTATCTCAAAGCTGTTGAGATTCTTTCTGCTTTGGGAAACATTTTGGCGTTCATCTAAAAACTCCTGGTAAAGAGTTTCATTGATTGCTTGTTCAACTTTGAGTTTGTTGATCAGGACATTGAACTTGGGTTTCTTCACCCTAACACAGTTAGCAAACTTGTTGTGCCAGCTTTCCAGGGAGGAAGTAGTTTTCATGGTCTTATTCTTAACAAGCTTGAACTGGTTACACTCAATCTTGTTCTTCTTTCTTCCATGGAGTCTGGTTTCAAGTTTTCCAATCCATTGGCGTTCAAAGTAATCAATAAATGGAGCAAAGACAGCTGCATTGTCCTCCATATACTTGGTATTCTTGAATGCCTCAAAGATCTTGCTAAAGTCCTCCTTTCTCACCAAGGCAATGGCAGAAAAGGAGTTGAAGGCCACCTTGGTCTTCTGGGAAGTGGATATAGTAACCAGTCTGTTGAGCTCAGTAAAGCTCTGCAGCTTTCTTCTGAGGCATTGTCTGAAGTGAAAGAAGCAACCATGAGGCTTGCTCTTAAATACCTTTTTAAAGGCGTTGGCTTGAGCAGGCTCAAAGTCAACAAGGAGGTGGGTATGATAAGGCTCTGATGTTTCCTCATCATCAGGTTGGCTTGGGGTTTTAGACTTCTTCCTCTTGGGGGTAGAAGTAGGGGCATCAGTAGGGGGAAGGAGATCCAGCTTCCCCTTTAGAATCTCCAAGGCATGAGTATAGTCATCCTCATTTTGTCCTGACATTAGAAAGTAAACCATTGGTAAAACCTTATCACCATACTTTCCATGGATGCACCAAAGCTGGGAAAAGATTATAGGGCATGATGAGAAGGTCCCATCAGCCAACCAGATATTGGCTGTCATCAATCTCTTAAGGTTCTCCTGGGTGGCATAGCAGATGGTTCTTTTATGCTCATCTGGCCCATCGTCATGAAGGAGAAACTGTTCATCCTTGGAGGTGACTCTGAGCTCATTGGGTATATCCAGTTCCAGGAGGGAGGTGGCAGATCTGCCCACATTGTCAGACTTCTGGCAATTATCACTGACATACTTCTGAAGGGATCCAAAAGTACCAACTGCTATCTTTTGAAAGCTGGTCAAGTTGTGAATAGCCCTAGTGACAGTCTCCTGGGAGGTAAGGCCCCTGTTGAAAGGCTGCCTCTAGCGCAGGTACCACTTTATTAGGTGCTGATATATCCCAGTTGATTCCAGGCAGGTGTGCTGATTGTTCAGCTTCTTAAACTGGGTAAACCCAGTTGTAGTCAGGCGGGCGGGGCAGGCAGGCCCCTCACACTTGTAATGATGAAGCACCAAGTGCTTCTGCTCATCATTACACTTAAACATAAACCCATCATGTTAGAACCCAGCATTGCCCTTAGAGGACATTATTGGGAAGGAGATGGGTAGGACATCTGGCAGTCAGAACTCCTCTTCATAGTTGCAAATATTTTGTACTTTCAGGATATCCCAGATCTCAAGGCCATCCTCAGTTGGTGTAGCATCTCCAGAGTTGTACAGGTCTTCATGTTCTTCTTCTGAGATGTGGGGAGGCGTCTCCTCTTCATCTGCCTGGCTGTAGATAAACTTGTGCCCAGTTGAGCTCTTGGAGGGGCTGGGGGTAGGTTCCTCTTCAGAAGGCTCATCTTCTGGAGAGGGGGAGGGCTCAGGGGTCTTCTTGGTGGCCTTGGCGGCCTTCTTGGTGATCTTCTTGGTAGTCTTGGGGCCAGGTTTCTTGGATCTGGAAGGGGGGGCCTTCTTTGGGTTGATGGGGGTTGACTTAGGGGGCATCTAGATGGCTCAAAGTTGGTATTTTTTGGTTAGTAAAAAAGAATATAAATTATTAATAAAAATATATTTTTTAACAGAATCTGAAATTCAGGGTGCTTTTTACTATATTTTTTTAGTTTTAATAAATATTTTAATTGAGGTAGTCAACTCTATAATGCTTTTGAAAGGAGCAAAAAAGGGGCTTTTGATCAGATAATTAGGGAGTTTTGATTTCAGCACTTCAATCTCAACACTCCCTAAAAACATAAGGAAACATAGTAACATATTAAATTAATTTAATATTTTTTTCAAAACTGCTAAAATCTGCAGTTTTTACTAAACTCTTTAAAAAGTTACACTAAACTAACCCAAAAGGCCTGAAACTCTACTATGTTCTAAAGCAAGTCTTTAACCTTTAAAATGCTTATTTTAAGCTTTAAAATTACACTGGTTAAATTATTATGGTTTTGTAAAGTAGAGTGTTTGGTTTAAATGCACTTTCAATTTCTGCACTTTTGATTATAAACACCTTTTGGAGCTTAGTTAATAAAATATTAAATTCAAATCATAGTTTAAAATATATTGGTGAGCACTAAATCAGTTTTTTTGAATTTTGATTTGAAGCTTTTTTGATTTGCGCACTCTATTACTACACCCAGTAAATTACTAAGTGATCATATAATATTTGTTTCATTCAGCACTCTATCTTTTAATAATAAAAATCACTGAAACTATAATCAAATGTTATACAGGTGATTGTGAAACTGTATGATAGGTTTTAGTTTATTTGGCTGAGTATGATATGATTTTGAAGCTTTTCTGATCATTTACTTAGTGATATAATCAATATTAAGTGATATTTTAATTTTTTTTAATTTTGGGGCCCCAAATATTAAATTGAAGAGACTTCTGGACTTTGATTTTTGCACTTTCAATTTTGTCCCCTATATTCAAAAGGATGAATAATATCTATTTTAAAAGCCAAATTAATTTAAGGTGTGTTTTAAATTGCATCAATTTGGGCGCTTCAAACTTGGTTTTCAATTTTAGCTACTAGTAAAAACATTTTAAAAAAGTCAAATTTAAGAAAAATATTAATTTTTTTGGAAATTTTTTTATTGAAAAAAAGTGCAGAGATCAAAAAATCCATTGATTTGGAGATTTCAATCTCCGCACTTTGACTTTAGGCACTTGCCTGTTTAAATAGTGTTGACATTATGAATGTTCCTTTTTAATTTTGCAATTCTGACTTAATAATTTGATATAAAAAATTAGCTTATTTTGGGAAATGCCCAGTTCTGGTGAACAAATGCTAAATTAATGTTGACTTACTGAATGTTGACAAATTGTCAACATTCAGTAAGTCAAACTGCAAAATGAGTTAATTCTGGTGGTTGCCCTAACCCAGCCTATTCCAAGTTCACCCTGGAAAACATAATTTTTTCTGACCCCTTGGCAAGAACTAGAGTCACAGAAACAATAAGCTGTGAAGGAAAGTAGTACACTGTCCCTCCCAGACTATTACACAATAAGAATAATTATCTTTCAACATACCTGGTACCAATAACCCCACCTCTAACCTGGCAGCCCAACCACCCACAAGAAATTGTTACCACTGCTGACATCACTTCCACCAAGATGTTTGGAGTACTCTATATTACTTTCTCAGAATTGGTGGATTCCATGGTGCCAAATTATGGCCCTTGGTCCTTGCTTGGTCAACCTTTATCCTATGTTATCAAATTGATTCCCATCCTATGATAAGCATTAACCTCTGGTCTAGCAGTCCTCCCACCTGCGTCAAACAGTGCTCCTGCCAACAATTGGTATCCTGACAAGTATAAGCAAAACAAAGAATTTTCCTGCAAGATACAGACATATGATGCAGTAGTTTTAAAACCTGTTGAGATAAATATATATTAGTCAATTTAGAACGCACAGGTTTAGTCACACAACATATTTCAACTCAAACCACTTGAAGGGCAATTTACTCAATGAAAATTCCATTTATCTAGTGCAGGAAAACAAAAATATTCAATCACACAACAAAATTAAAGTCAAACACCAAATTCCAAAAATTAGACAGCAAACACATGGAACTCAAATTCAAAACAAACCCAATCCAGTCACATCCTGAAGCATTCTACATCAAATTTAATTATGAGTGTGTGGCAAATATGATACAAACAGATAAAACATGAGGTCCAGTCACAAAAGTGATGAACTCAAACACAAAATGACTCACTTTTTGAAAATATTGTTTATTTTTGGGACTAAAATTAGAAATAGTGGATTTCAGGAGTGGATCCAAAAAATCTATTCAGTGAAATACAGCATTATTTTCAATGCATGTGCTTCTAAATTTGGGCATTTATGTCTGAGAGAATGTCTCAAAAAAGAGAACACACTTAAATAAAATTAATTTCCTAGAAATACTTTGCTTTTCTATTTTTAATAGAATTTTTATTGCTTTTAGTTTACAATGAGTTTCACCAGCAAAGACAACTTTGATATTGTCAAGGAGCAGTAACAGGAGCTACTCTAAGCTAAGGCTGCTGATCAAGGGAGTGCAACCACTATGGTTCCTGTTTACACACAATCCAATGTAAGCCGTGAGTAGTGTGAGTTGTACGTGTCACCAGCCCCATCTACAGGTGGCTTTTCTGACGCCCAGTATGTTGACCCCCAAGACCAGGCCCAACCCAAGTCTGCACCAAATTCTGGAGACTGGGCAACTGTGTCCTCCTTCATCCCTATTCAATCACTACTCAAGAATTCAGGCCAATTAAACTTTGCCCTGCCTAATCTGGGTCCTGTATCCCTAAAGGACCCCAAAAACATCAACTTGTAACCAATAAGGCCATAGAGGAGATTGTGAGCCTCAAGCAGAGTGGTATAAATTTTGCAGAAATTGCCACCTGCCTCCAATTCACCAAGGCAGTGGTTAAGCGTGAGTTCTGAGCCCTCTTGAAGAGAGGTGGTGGAAAGCTGGCCAAGAAGCCAGAGAAGCAGATTGAGTCCCAGATTAAGGAGACATATCCTATCATGCTCAACATCCTCCAGAGGGACCCATACCTCCAATTGACTGAGGTCTGTTGCTTACTCAGGCTCCAGGGCATATTAATTGCTAGCTGCAAAGCACAGCTCTGGATGCATGGGCTTGTAGTCAGTGTTATGATTCTGACCAATTGGCTGGCCAATGAGTTGGATGATGGCTCTGATTTGCCCTACAACCCTGTGATTGGTGCCACCATTACCCGCTGCCTGTCCTCAAGTTTGAACAGTGTCATATTTATATCTTGCTATAATTTTTCATTAAAAGTCCAGGATTATGAGACTTTGGGTAAAAAGAACACCCCCAAGGGTAAAAAGAAAGAAACAGAGGGGATTGTGATTGGTGCATTCCTTGCAGCTTCTCCAAAAGGGGCTGTATTTTACCAAACCATAACCAGTTACACCAATGTGTACTGGTAAAAAATTTCCTCTCTGACCTGCTAGCTACCTGGACCTTGGTCAAATCAAAATTCTTAATATCCCTGAGACACCAAATGAAGTGCGCTGAAGTGGTCTCCAAAAAAAATCCAAGCAGGCAGCCACAATGTCTCAATTTTCCCTGCTGGTCATGATGATCTTCACCTGGGTGATCTATTGTTCTTTAACATTGGTGAAAAAATTTGTGAGTGCAACCCCACAACCTTCATCCAGGTGATTAGTGCAGCCAATGACCACACTGTGCTTTCCCCACATCATAAGGTCCCTGATATGTTCACAAAGATGTCCTTGAATGCTCACAGCAGCAGCCAATCACCAAAGAATCCCCAGCTGCCCCTCACAATTCCCTGGTGTACAAGCCAATTGCCGTTCTCCCTGAGCATGAGTATGATGCCATGTACAATCAATTTCTTCAAGCCAATGAAGGCAATCATGTGCCCTTAGTACCTCCAGATGCCACAGCCCCAGCCAATCAAATTCTCCCCCCTCAACCCAGTCTACCACCCAGTTTACCCCATCCACTCCCCCATTTTGCCCAATAAAATTTGCCCCCAACAATTTTTATCTTATAATATATACAGTAATTTTAAAAGCTATGGCAACAACCAAAAATACCTCAGATTTAAACAAAATGATTTCAGATTTGAACAAAATCCAAGTTGCGCAAGATTCAGGATTCAATTAATTTATAAAATTTCAGTTAATAAATAAAATGACAAGCAAAAAACAAAATTTCACAAGCCCATTATACAAAATTATATCAAACATCAAACGGTGTAGTTCAAACCACAAACAAAATGAACTGATGCAACAAGTGAGATGGATGGATGCTGTTCTGGAGTATATTATAATCCAATCAGGATTCATATGAGGCACCAACAGAAGGACTAAAATGAAACAAAATTTGAGCAATCTAGAAGCAAGATTCCACAAGCATGAAAAAAAATGAACTCACACAAGATGTGTAGTGTGAGCAGCCTAAAATAGAAATCTAACAGTTTAACAGCCAATCAACAGCTATCCAATTTAGGAACAGAGGCGTTTTATTATTTTCATGGCTCCAGATTTGTATGGAATGGTTTTGAGAACCTTCCACATATGGACTCAAGATTACAATAAAAATAAATCATTAAATTTTAAATTTTCTACTTTTAGTGATTTTATCCTAGGTTTTTTACAATGGTTTTTACAAGTAATATCTTTGGCAGCCCAGCAGCCAAGCCAGCAGCAGCCAAGACAGATGCAATGGAGGCAAGGCTCAGAACGTGGAGGCACCTGTTTACACCCAAGCCTTTGAGGCGGGTAATAAGGAAGCTGACCTATACATGACCACTGACCCCTATGGCTTTGACTTGTTCAGTAGTCACATAGTGTCTAGCTCTGCCCCTGCTCCCGTACCTACCCCTGCACAAGCTGCCCACCAACCAACCAATCAGGATGGCAACTTTGATTTGGAACAACTTCCTGCCACCAGCCAACCTTCCCCCCTACAGCCAATCAGGCTTCAGCTCCCTGGCCCAGCACCCCAAGCAACAAATCATCACCGCCCAAATTCTTCAGGAAATTGTGGCACTGAACCTGCAGGGTCTGTCCCAGGAACAGATTGCCACCCAGTTGCAATTTACCCAAGCTACTGTCATGCGGGAATTCAACAACCTGATGAATAAGGGGAATTGGATTGGGACAGCCAAGAAGCCCAAGAAGGCCCCCAAGTCACAAATATCTGAGGCATACCCAATCATGCTTGACCTCCTTCAGTGTAACCCCAAGCTTTCCCTGACCCAGGTCCAGAAGCAACTTGTGCACCATGGCATTTGGGTGTTTGAGTGCATGGTGCAGCTCTGGATGTATGAAAAGGTGGCTTCAGTACGGGTTCTCACCAATGTTACCGGCAACCAATGGGATAGCGCTGAGGATTCCCCATATGACACTGCCATTGAATCAACCCTGGTCCAATGCCTGACTAGTCTAACTGATGATGTCATGTTTTTCTTGTATTATAAGTTATCAATAGCTTTCAACAATTTTGGTGAGCAAGAAAGAGCCGCCACTCAAAAAGTAAGGAAGAAGGTCAAGAAGGGGACATTCATTAGTGCATTTCTGGCTGTTTCAGCCACGGGTTTTGTCTACTATCAGAAAAATACATATTTCATTGATGGCTACTCATACAGCCACATCCTCAGTGGATTACTTGACTCCTGGGATGGATTAAATTGCAAGCACCAGGTTTTCTTGAGCCACCAGATTGAGGGTAGCTCCACCGCCCTCAAGGCCATCCAGGGATGCGGGCACCAGGCCTCAGTCTACCCCGCCAGCCATGCAGAAGTCCATCTGGCTGATGACATCTTCTTCAACATGGGATCCACATTATGGGAGCGCCGCCCTCAGGCTTTCAACAACCTCTATCTTGGGGTCCTTGACCACAATTCTCTCTTTGGCCGCCAGATGGTGGCTGACTTATTTGCGCAAATGCTTTTCCATGTTAACATGGGCAACCAATCACACAAGGATAAGCGCCTTCCACCTCAGGCCACTGCTACTTACCAGCCTATCCAGCCAATGACTAATGAGGAATACGGCAAGCATTATATGTCAGCCATCATGCAAAAATCCTCCTGCCTCCACCCCTGCCACCAACACCCCTAACCTGCAAGCCCAACCCACCCAATACCAGACCCCCCAGGCCAGCACCACCTCTACGTCTTCCTTCCTGCGTTATTCTGCCTCCTAGGCATCACTCTTCCCCGCCCCAATAAACCCCTGGTCCCAGAAAATTTCTATTTATATTATCTTTATTTTGAATTTCAATTGTTTGTGTTCTCTTTGTTTATAGTTGGTTTTATTCTTTATGTTCAGCTTATTTCTATAAAATAATATATTTACTATGCCTTGTATATAGATCCAGAACACAGTTATTTTTAGCACTTAAACATAGCCCCTTGTGAAATTATTAACAATAATTTGGTGATCAGCTAAATTTGAATTAGAAAATTATAGTGTTAATTGTTTTTAGACAAAGTTGTTACTGATCCAAATTCAAAACCTTAATGATAAACTTTAAGCCAATCAGGAGCCAAGTGATTAAGTAATTGTTGTGACAAAAAGGGTCATTCAATAATTCTTTGGTACATGTGCACTAATTAATATGATTGGCAGGATGTTTTGCCATTGTACGCCATTGCTGCTGTGGCAAGTTGTTGGTGGACTAGTGCCCAATCAGCTGCTGGGTTAGCACTAGTCCATCAACAACTTGCCACAGCGGCAATGTTGTACAATGGCAAAACATCCTGCCAATCATATTAATTAGCACACATGCACCAAAGAATTATTGAATGACCCTTTATGTCACAACAATCATTTTATCACTTGGCTCCTGATTGGCTTAAAGTTTATCATTAAGGTTTTGAATTTGGATCAGTAACAACTTTATCTAAAAACAGTTAAGACTAGAATTTTCTAATTCAAATTTAGCTGATCACCAAATTGTTGTTAATATTTTCACAAGGGGCTATGTCAAGCACCAAAAATAATATGGTAATCAAGGAAACAATGCCAACACAAAGCAAACAACACATATTGAGATGAGCGTAAAACATACAAAATGGATAAAAAGATAGGATAAGTAGTAAATGGGAAAACAAAAGGATTAAAAAAAGAGGCAACAGTATCAAAATAATACAGAATTTATTGAGGCAAAAGCTATAAAAACATATGAAAAGGTTAGTAAAAAAATCAAGTGAGAGAACTTGAAAAACTACTCAAAGACCTTGACTTAGCAATTGCCAAAAATAAAGACATCAACTGCAAGGTCAAAGCCAAAGTTAAGTCTGCCGTCCTCACTGGGGACAAAATTGATAAGGTTTCTGCAAAGGCACTAATGTCAAAAATTCCTGACACCTCAGAAATAACAATTGAGCGCTCACTTAACATACAAAAAACAGTGGTTGAGGGCCTCCAGTTTAAGGCGTACAATCTTTCTGCCTCATCTGTTTGGGTTGACAACCCAGAGATGTATGAACATCTCAAACCTGCCAAGCGTGCCAGAGCAGAGGATACTGAATTGCCAGCGCAATTACTTGCGCCAAGAATGGCCAAGCCAGCTGAAGCAGCCGGCAAGGAGGACACTGAAGAAGGTAATCTAAAAATAAAAAATTAATAACAATTTGCAAATACTTACCTGTTTTTAGAGAACATAGACGGTAAACTCCGCCAAGTCCTGGTCCCCTTTGTCCCGGCCACATTCTACGCCAACTATGTACCTCAAGTGGCCAAGCAACTGTATCTGTCCCCCCTGTCTTGCAGGAGCTAGAGGACCACATCCACGGGTTCTTTCCTATGTCCCGGGAGGCATTGGCTGGGCTGACACATGGCAAGGGGGCATCCAAGTGGGCAGTTACTGCCTATAAAGATGCCTAACTGGTCCGCCTGGACCCAGTTAACCTCAGTGGAGTTTACTGTATAAACTTCATTGAGCTTGTTTGGGATGTCCTGGCAACGCTCCCATTCAAGAATGTACCAGAGATAGACTGGGCCCATGTGGCTGCTTGCTTCTGCTACCCCTTGGAGCACACAATTTCTTACCTGCTGGACAACTTTGGGCGCACAGTGGGAAAATTGGCTGTTGCAGACGCAACAGCCGTCAAGAAGACAAAATTCTTCCTTACCAACTTTGGGTTGGCCTGGAGTGCCAACAAGACAGGGGTCCCTGCAGCCATGGAGCTGACCTTTGCGAAGTCCAATCATGAAAAGAATATCAGCGTGGTTTTCAATAAATTATGCGAGTTTACAGAAGCCTTTGCTGGGCAAAGGCTTTATCTGGTGGTTTACCTCAGGTATCTCTTCTACTTTGGGATGGGCGCGTCTGTAGAGGACCTGGACAGGGTCCTTCTTGGAGTCAACAAGGCCAGGCTCTCACTGGACGGGAAGAAGGTCCCCCCTAGGGTATGACTCAGTGGATCACGTCATCCAGGACGCCCTGGTCCTGGCTGGGATATACAGGTTTGTAGCCCCACCTGAAAAGCTGCTCCTCAGTTTGCACCTAACCCTACTCCCCTTCACCAGCAGGCAGGAGTTTTTTAATAAGGGCATATCCACTGTCCACGGTGTGGCGGTGGAGGTTGTGCGCCACCTCCATTGCAGGGTGGGTACATACCAAAGAATTCACTACAGGTGTTTGCAATAAATTCTCTCTTCTAATAAATTTCATTACAATTCATATTATTTTTATTATAATAAAATTTTCTAATTCTTATTTCAGCAAACCAGTTTTGCAAAATAAATCTTGGAGACAGTCATCATATAGAACAAATATATTTACTTTAATAAAATAAATTCCAACATGTACATTTTACGTTTAATTTTTATAAGACTATTTTATATTTATTTGACAAAAGTGGTATAAATCTATTTGCATAATCCAGTATCAAGTGTTTGGAATTACCTCAGATGGCATAATAAAATAATATATAATAAAATAAATAAATAACTTACATCTATTGATGGTCCTTCTGAATGTGATTGCGGGCGTGGAAACATCTAAATAAAAAAAGATAATTAATAAATCTTGAATATTAAATTAGAGAATATAAAAAATTGGACACACTAAGCCTTTAATTGATTGGCTGTTTGGCTAGGCACACAGGAATGAACAAATTAGTGTGGCCATAGAATTTGGCCACAGTCTCAGCTGGGAGGGTGTGGATCCCAGCCTGCAGCAAATTAAAGAGGTCCTGAGTCCCAGTTGGGGTTCCTTGCTTGACAACTTTCTTGAGCCACCCAAAGACTTCCTCAATGGGATTTAGGAAGGGCAAATAGGCTGGGAGGAAAAAGGCGCAAATTTGCCGTGGCCAATTGCTGGGGGCCCACAGCAATACTGGCGTCAATTGATGAAAATTCTTCAAGAATGTCAGCCACTTTGTGGAGACCAACATTGTCCAACAAAATGACATTGGTGAAGCCAGGGCTTGTGCACCTCAAGTGCTCCTGGACCAATCAGAGAAATGATAGAAAGGTCCTTCTGTTATGAAAACCCAATATCATTTGATAGAGCTTGACCCTGTCAGGGATCCACTCATTGGGAAGTCTTTCTCCAATTGAATGGAGTAGAGCTCCCAAGTTGAATTTGATCATAGTGGAACCTACTAGAATCTGTATCATTAACATGTGTAGAAGGTGACCAAATAGGCAGAATCTTCCCAAGAAGGGAGTGAAGTGATTGAGGAGATAATAGACACTGGTGTAACCCAAGACCAACCAGGGGGGCTTGGGGTGGATGATAGGTGGGAATTGAGCTGTTTTAACGTAAGGGGCATGTCTTTGATGCGGACCAAAACAATACCAAATTGAGTCTTCAGATTTTTTAGTAGGAGTTGGTTTGGGGTTTTTGAAGTTAACATTTGCTTGCCCATAACCAATTAACATACAAAAAGTCCATACAAGGAAGATGAAATTCATGTTGTTGGGGAAGAACCTTTAGAATCTACTAATCAAGTGTTTAGAAAATATAGATTTATTTGGTTGGTAGGAATAAAAGAAATTCTTGGAGCAATTTGGATGGGAAGAATTTGTCAGTTTAAATACTGAATTCAAGTGAGGAAGGGAGCATTGTGGTTACCAGGTGGTTCTGCAAGAGTGATTTGAGAAGTATTGCCTTGCAGGACTGCAGCAGGTTACAGCCTGCAATTCAAGAAGAGGCAGATTGGGATATTGCATTGCAGTATTGTACCTTACTATAGTTGGGGATGGTATCTGGGGCTGGATGAGCAGAATTTCTTTGGCTTGGGTGGCTCACTGGGTTTGATTGGATACCTGGGTCCCTGAATCTCTGGTTTGGACAATCTTTGCATTTAATTCCTGATTGATTGGCTGTTTTATGTTTATTGGAGCCAAAATTTAATGCTGAATCATTATCATTGTAGTTATTGTTGTCCAGAACCTTAATTTTCAATTTTGAATTAGAATTTATGTTTTGCTCTTGGTTTTCACGTTTGCTTTTGTTTTTGCTTTCAAAATTGATTCTAATACATTCATTTATCAATTTAAAAAATGTTTTCAAATTGATTAAATTAAAAGATTTGGTTTTGTCCTTAGCTTCTGATTTAGCATTTAAAAATGCAACTTCTGGTTTCTTAATAACTTTAAAACAATTAAAGTCTGGTTTCCAATTTGTGTTAGGGATGGAATCCCTTACAGACCCCCTTTGGACCAAGGAGAGCCATCATCAAGTAGGCTGTGGCGCAGACTGCAGCACACCAAGCCATCCCGTCATTGGAGCCTTTGGGGACATAGTCATATGCATTGCGCATAGACAAGGCAAATTTCAATTTGTCAATGTAGTAAAATTTAACCGTCTTCTTGGCTTTGAGGGCAGTGTACGCCTCTGCATATTTTTCTGGGCCTCAACATTGGCTGGGCTGTTTCTGTTGTAGGGAGATACCCTGAGCTTTTTTCAAGAAAATTACATTCCCTTCACCAGATGGTAGTAAAAGGAAATTGAGGCCTCAACCCCAAAAGTAGATTTGACCATGGCCTGTATATTTGCCAGTTCAAGATGGCAATCCTGGGTTATCCACTGGTGGATTGCCCATTTGTGCTCCTTGGTGAGCATGGTAGAAACACGCAAGGATTTCTCCGCAGCAAGGACTTGGCCAGTATCAATGAACTTGTTGAAGGTCTTTGAGGCGTACTTGGGATCCACCCCAACAAGAGCTGTGGCTGCCTTGTAATTACCAGATTCCTGCATTAGCTTAAGCAGGATGATGCATTTGATGTCAGGGATGCGCTTATGGGAAGGCTTTTTAGCAGTGGGGATTGACTTGTAGGCATTGGGCACAACACAGGGCATGGGCACCTTGTTATAGAAGGCTGTAACCTTTTTGAGCACTAACTGTCCCTCATTGGTTTGATAGAACTTGGGCTCCTTGTCATCCTCCTGATTGCCATCACTGACGTAGGGCTTGTAGCTAGTATCAAGTACAGGCTTCAACTTCTCCAGCATGGCTGACGGGACCAACTCTTGCCAGTACACAATGTTGAACACATACAAAGTAAGTTCTACCTCCTTGTTTCTAACTTTCTTGGTGAAGGTAACCTTGGTTGGCTTCCAGGTCAGCTTGAGGACCCAAGGGTTTATGCTCTTCACCCTAGCAGCTTGTGCTCCTTGAACCAGCTGTGTCAGTGCAGCGTCACTATGGAACTCTCCTCTCCTGTCTCCTCCTTGAGTAGGCACTTGGGTTGCACTAACTCTATTATTTGACCTGCGGGGGCAACTGCAACCGCAGCGCACAACAAGTGCAATGATAGTCTGGTGTTGTGTTCCTTCCATTTTAAAATTTAATAAAATATTAAATAAATTTCAATTAAGTTACTCCCTAATTTTATTTTTTGCTTTTATCTGAATATGGATATTTAATTAGAGTTTTTCACACCCAATATCCCAATTATAGATTTTTTTATTTCTTAATTAGTTGTTTTTGGTTTTACAACACCCATTTTAGAATACTCAAAAAAAATCCACCCATTTTTCTATATTTTACTGCCAAATTAAGCACCCAAGACAATATTTTTTAAAATTTATGTTTCAGATCTTGTGTCTTATTTTAGATACCTTGGTATCCTTCATGATTACAATCCATTGCACACACTGAGTGAGTGATTTTGTTTACATAGTGAGTTGCTATTGTGTTTCTTTTTTGGTTTGAGTTTTGACTCACCTTGCTTGGGTGTATTTTGTCACTAATTCACATAGTAAACATATGTACACCAAAAGTCAACTCACACCATTTTGTTTGTGAATCAATGTATTTTGGATTGTATTTTGAATGGTTTTGCTTTGTGTGTGAGCCCTTTGTTGCTGTGTTGACTCATTTTGCCCATTAACGCCAATAAACCCTGTTAACAGAGTGTATATTTTAACCTGAGAGTTGGATTTTGTTTAAATCTGAAATCATTTTGTTTAAATCTGAGGTATTTTTGGTTGTTGCCATAGCTTTTAAAACTACTGTATTGTTTTAAGTTATATGTGTTTTAATTGAGATACAATATATTTTACATTTAACTACAGTGATGACTGAATTTTATCATGACACAAGTTAAATTTGGCTGCTTTAATATTTATTAATTCTATTATTTTCTATTATAACTTCAATATTTTTGTAGCGCTACAATAAAGTGAATTTAAAAACTACAAGTGCTAAAAACCAGCCAATTGGAATGAGTGGACAATTTTGCTGTCTTTGTGCTTGGCTCAGACCAGACACACCTCAGTTATTGCACCCAGTTTAAATTAGTGAAATAAGCCTGTTGAAAATAGGACATGTCTTTGTTTGCAAATTGACACGCCATCTTGTGGTTGATCTAGCACCAGAAAGCCCAGGAGTCAGGTGCTAGATTGACCACAATCTGGCGTGCCAATTTGCAAACAACATCATGTCCTATTTTCAACAGGCTTATTTCATTAATTTAAACTGGGTGCAATAACTGATGTGTGTCTGGTCTGAGCCAAGCACAAAGACAGCAAAAATGTACACCCATTCCAATTGGCTGGTCTGTAGCACTTGTAGTTTAAAACTCATTTTATTGTAGTGCTTTGAAAATATTAAAGTTATAATAGAAACAATAGAATTAATAAAAATAATCTATCTCACTGCATATACTCTCTGAACTGTATGATCTACATATAAACCCTGAGTGTAATAATTTTTTTAATAAATTTGTACTCCACACATAATTAGCATACCAAGTTAAGAAAAAATTATATTTTACTTGAACAAAGCATGTTGTTTATGATACTAAGAATGGGTTGGTTTACACGCTCTGAAATATATGATCTACATATAGCCCAGGAAAGTGGCTATCTTTTAATAAATATGTACTTTGGGTTGACCTTGGCATATTGATTTGAGAACAAATAATGTTTTACTTGGACTGAAAATATTTGACAACATATGTTGTTCATAATACCAGGAATGGGCCGCTATATACAATGAATATACATAATATCAATATCAAACAAATAGTAGTACTTAAAGCTAATAAAAAATCATAAATAAAATCAAGATATTTTATTTAAACTCTATTAGATACAATAAAATAGATATAGCTTATTGGGATATTTTATTGGTATAAAAAGGGCTAGGATAAGTACAAGAAAAACATGGCAGAATTTGAGGCAATGATAAAGAAATTGGATGCAGCTATGGCTAAAATCAAGGAGGTCAATCAAAAGGTGAAGGACATGCTAAAAAAGGTGGTGTTAGAAGGCAACAAACTGAACAAACTTACTGTGAAGGCCATGAAGAGCAAGATATCAAATACAACTGACAAAATTGTGACCAGGATCCTCAATGTACAGAAAGATGTTCTTGCCAACCTACAGTTCAAGCCACAGGGGTTAGCAACCACAGAGGCATAGTCAAAGGATCCTGAGATGTTTGAGCAACTAAAAAATAAAAAGAAACATAAACCAACAGAAGACCAGCAACCAACTAGTGACAAGTCCTGTGAAGCAGCTTCTGTCAAGGGGGCAACAGGTAAAGATATAGAAGAAGGTGAAAAATAAAACTTTAAATAAATAAAAAGATTATAATAACTTTTTTATTTATAGAAGAGAATGAAGGAGTAGTCCATCAATACTTAAAACCCACGTGACCCAGACCTTTTACAGCAACTATGTCCCCCACATAGGGCGTCAGCTGGTTCTGATGCCAGCTGCCTGCTCCACAATGATAAAAAATTAGAAAATATTTACCCTATCACCTTACCTCAACTTGAAGAGCTCCAACCTAAACCAGATGATACCAAATGGTGGGTTGCAGTTTTGGGTGTGGCCCCAAAGATCCACCTCAACCAATACATTCTACACCCAAAATTCTGCAAGCTATTTGTCCTCCTTTTCTGGGACTTTTTCAACACCATGTCATATCAAAACTTACCCAAAATAGAGAGAGGGAAAGAATAAGTCTGTTTCTGTTTCCCAACCAGATACACATTATCACACATCTTAAAAAATTTAAAAGAAAAATTAGCCTCCTTTATCTATAGTTTTTCTGCTGTCCTACCTGCTGTTGTGGGCGTCCTCAGAGACTTCAGGGCCTCCTGGTGCTCTGACAAGACTGGAATACTGCCAACCATGGAAAAACCTTTTCTACCACATCCCTTAAAAATAAAATAAGTACCCTATACAATAAATTTTGTGATTTCTCAGCCCTGTTTGCAGGACAGAGACTTCACTTAATTGTTTACCTAGGTCTTGTTATAATTATGGGGATTAAAGCAGAAGCACACAACACATTTGACATATTAAGAAAGCTGGATGAAATTTGACATTTACTAGATGGAAAAATTTGCCCCTAGGTATATCTCAATAGAGCACGTTATTCAGGATGCAGTTATTCTTGCCGCCACATATGGGATGGCAGCTCCACTGGAAAAAATCCTTCTGGTCAATTGTATCACAGTGCTCCTGTACTCAAGCCGCCAAAATCTATATAGCACAGTAGCAATGTCAACATATGCTTTGGCAATAGAAATTGCTAGTTTATTTTAACAACAAGTCCAGGAATTTTGCCGCTCACACCCCTAATAAAGCTCTAAACCCAAATAAAATTTTAAACTTTTTATATGCAATTTCTTTGAAATCTACTCTAATCAAACCATTCATATCCAAAAAATAAAATAATTATATAACAATAAATATTTCTGTATGTTCATTCATTCATCCTTCTTTTCTTTGTTAATTTTTATTATAAATCACAGTATATAATTGAAATCATATACTGTAGTTTTAAAAGCTATGGCAACAACCAAAAATACTTCAGATTTAAACTAAATGATTTCAGATTTAAGCAAAATCCAACTTTAAGGTAAAAATATACACTCTGTTAACAGGGTTTATTGGCGTTAATGGGCAAAATGAG
>QTSX02007511.1:0-27604 GCA_014839935.2 Entomophthora muscae | reverse complement strand
ATAAATCCTTAATTTATTTCAAAAATCAGAACAAACTTGCACGGCAACAAGCCAAATGGATGTCCCTGCTGGAACAGCTCAATTTAGACATCCAATACAAAAAGGGGCAGAGCTGGTCACAGCTGACACACTCTCTAGGTTATGTCAGCCAAGAAAGGATCATCCTGACCACCTGGACCCTGACTGGCCCAACCTATATAACACTGAGTACAAGACAATAGGGAAAAACCCCTCTACACACCAACTAACCCATGATACATTAGTAAGGAACAAAAAATATTTCCATGTATCAAATGACACTGTATAGCAAATCATTAATGACAAACATGTTCCCTACATCCCACTTGCACAAAGAGTTGATACCATCCTAAGGCATCACCATCTACTAGGACACACAAAGGCTAACAACCTATACCTCACATTAAAAGAGATATTATGGTGGCCCAATCTTAAACAAGACATAATCAATGTTCTGAAAAGTGCACAGTGTGTGAGAAATACGCCAGCACAAAGGCTCCCAAGCCAACAGTTAATCCAGTACCAGACCCTGAACCATTCAAGGTTTGGGGACTGGACATAGTAGGCCCCTTTTCAGAAGCTAAAACAAATCAATGTTTCTTAATTGTAGCTATGACTTTGCTACACACTGGCCCATCTGCTGGGCAACAAAGGACCATAAAGAAGAAACAATAAACTGATTCATTAACAAAGCAATCATAGCCAACTACAGCACTCCAAACTACATCATAACTGATGGAGCAACAGAGTTATCAGGTCCTGTAGTAAACAACAATTTAAAATCCAAAAACATCAAACATTCTACAACCTTGCCCTATAGGCCACAGGTCAACGGCAGAGTAGAACACCTAAACAGCAGCCTTATCATGACCCTAGAGAAAATAATGGATGGTAAAACCAAAGACACATGGCCACTATATGTGAAACATGTATTACTAGTATCATGAGACCGCACCAATCAAGGGACAGGCTACTCACTGTTTGAGCTAACCTACAGGTACAAACCAGAAATAATTACCCAAAACAAGCAGCCATACATAAAGATCCCCCTGGGGAAACCCCTTACAGTAGAACAAGTACCAAATCTACAACACATACACCTCAAAGCTAAAACAGCAGAAATAAAAAGGCTCAAAACACAAAAGGTAACCTCCACAGAGGAACCACTCCCCATCAACTCCCTTGTCTGTGTTCTAGCTGGCAACAGAAAGAAACTAGACTCAGTACACAGGGGACCAGGAAGAATCATCAAGTACAGACCAGATCACAACACCTATCTAGTAAAATTCCAAGGTGTCAAAACCCCAATTGTCAAGAAATATCACAGAACCCGTCTCTGCCTTAGTAAAGGAGAACACTTGACCAGACTGATTACAAATAGCAAACAACTCCAGAAATATCAGGCGGCAGCTGTCAAGACAAAGCCCCCTCCTGATGTACCAGAGTAACCACTTAAGGGGGTGTTAAGGATCTGGATGTACAAGTATTCTGGCTACCACCAACTCATTTAACATCCAGTCATTGCCTGATTTGATGCCCTCCCAATATACAATTCAACATACCAGAAATGGCAACCAAGCAATATCACCTGACTGTCCAAGTATCCAGTGACTTGAACCCATTCTGCACATGACCAACACCTAGGTTTGATCCAACTAAATCTTCACCACAGCTAAAGCTATATAAGCCTAAAGTATTATTTAATAAAATATACTTCTCTTTCCTCTCATTTCCATATTTGAAGCTTCTCTAAAAGACGCTTCTCATCATCTTGTATTGGATATCTTTGCTCACCGTCAAACAGCTTTCTTGATTCATATGCTACAGGGAGGAAGTCCTTTTCTGCAATTTGAATTTGAAGTAATTCTCCTATTGCACAGTTGGATGATGGGATAAATTATCTATAAAGACACCATCTAGAAAACACTATCTAGAAAATGTGTCCTAAAATGCCATCTAAAAACCCTATCTTGAATTTCAGGCTAAACTGCACCAGATAGCTTGAAATATTAATAAAAGCTCAAAAACATTTCAAAAACAATAAAAACATATGTCTAGACTTAAAACTATCTAAGGATTTTAAATCTACAATAAAAAATGTGGATTCAGCTAGTATTAACTATAGTGCACAAAGCTCCAAAGCCAACACACCCCAAAGCTGTGATATTTTCATAATGAAATTTGTTCCTATGTTTGTATCTGTATGCTAAAAATAAAGTGAAAATTAAATGTTTGCAAGTAAATTATTTAATAAAAGAGTAAATTGATAAGGCTTTAGCCCCAAGAGCCTTGAAAATGACTTTAAAATGGGTAAGGTAGCCTTCTCTGGTGTAATAGGTTGAAGCCTCTTTAGTAACACTTGCAAACTTGACCTGCTGGTCTGCATGCTTGGGTACAAAAGCTTTGCTTTTGATGGCCTGATGATAAAGATGGTCCTCATGGACATACCAGATCTTTATCTTGTTGCTAATCATAATGAATCTGGGCTTTTTTACCTTAAACATGCAATAAAATTGGTTGTGCCAACCTTCAAGTGATAAGGTGGTCTTAGTTACGCTATCCTTAACCTGATTATAGCAGTTCCAGTTAATGGAGTCACTACCCTTGCATATATAAAATCATTAATTAAATATTTTAAAGTTGAAACCCAAATATTACAGATCTGTGACAGATCCAGGCTTAACCAGTCCATCCTGCCATTATCCTGCCCTTGACTCTTATTGCTGTTACCTTCCTGGGAGAAGCTTCAAGGAGCTTTGCTCCAGGGAGGCAATTTTATTGGATAACACTTTATTGTCATCCCGCCAACAAGCCATGATTTCAACGCCTTTCCCCCCTCATGCTCTCAACGCCTCAATTTCAAAATTTACCATCTCTTTTACTTGTTGCAAGATTTCATCCCACCCTACCAAAAAGTTCTAAGCATCCCAAGCATAAATTTGGTTCCCTTGGGCGGGAGTCCCTTTCTTTGCAAATTAATTGGAATACAGCTCTTCAAACACAGCCTTTACTTCTACCAAAGATTTGGCAGGAACAGTCTTAGTGACCTCCAGGCTGGTTCAAGCTTCTTCCAATGTACTTGTAGGAACCTCCTTTCTTGCGGCAGCGGTTTCCACACAAAGGACCCCAAATTTGGTTCTCTCAAATTTTAACAAAGAAGGCATGTCAATTGAAAAATAGGTGAGGGGAAAGCGTTGAAACCGACAATGAATATATTTTATTAATGTTTAACTGTTTTTGCTTATATACCATTTGGGGCATACACAGCTGAAAACCCCTCCAGTTCCTGAATCAACCAATGATTTGCGTCATGTGGTCTATGACATTTGAGTCTTCCAATATAGATCTTTACCTGAAAGATCACCAACAATTCTCAACCTATGAGAATTGACCTACAATGAGAAGAAGTCACCTGACTCTATTCAACCCAATGTATCAATTTGGCATGGAGCTTCCCCAGCTCCCAGCGCCAAAACCCTGTGGATTGCACATCCTAAACTCAGCTATCAGTGTTCCAACTGGGAACCAGCTGATCAAACCTAAATTCCTAGGCATCCTTGCCTTTATTTAGTTATTTTTGCATTTAATGGTTTTTTGCCTTCAAAACCCATTAAATTGCTTTGAAACTCAAACCAGGCGCTACCGCGGCGCCCAGCAATTTCCCCAGGCAGCGCGGCAGCACCTGAGAAAATTTGATAGCGGCGCCTTGGCGCATCTCAGATTCATTAGGCAGCGCGGCAGCACCTCTAGCCCAATAAATTTGCCAACATGGCGCTTTTAACCCAAATTCTGGGGGTTTTCCCATGGTTAACCTTAACCAAACTTCTTGACAAAGTCAAGTACATTTTAATATAATTAAATCCTCATTAATTATATCCCACATTTATTAATTTATCTTCCTGATTAATCAACCCATTTTGAGATGCCTAGTCTCCAAGATTGATTTGGCCAATCTTGCCTCAATTCTTTTAGTTAGCCTAACCTAACTAACCATCCATATTCTGTTCTTTTATTACAACTAGATATCCAGTTTCTAGGAACCTTTACCCCAAGAATTCCAAACAAACCTATCTATATGTAATAAACAGCAAAAACAGAACACCTTTATATTTTGGAGCATTTATTTGGCTAAATACTCAGCAGTGACTGTAGTACAGTCACAAGATCCTTTTATGATAAGGAATAAAACCAGTATATTAAAAGTGGCTTTTTAATGTCTGTGTTACAGGGAGATAGTACTATCAAAGGTGTGTAAATTTGAGTTGATTTATTATATGTGGTCATAAATTAATATCATACTTTATTCCCATTTAATTTGGGAAAGGCTTGGATTTATCACATAAAAGTATAATTATTATTTGATTCCAGATGCTGTCTTTCTAGATGGCGTATTTTAGGGTATTTATTAAGTGTTTTTATACTCAATTTTTTTATTTGGATAAACCTCTTTTTATTTTAATTTATGATAGTGTTTTCTAGATGCCATTTTTCTAGATGCTGTATTAGAAACCAATATGTAAAAAACAACTAATTAATAATTTTTATTAACTTTTTTAATTTTGCTGATGTAAATCCTGACTCTATTGCAATTTTTTTCTAGATGGCGTCTTTCTAGATGACTGTTTCCTAAATGTTATATTGCACTGCTAGATGCATCAGTTTCTAACTTGTAAACTCCTTCACAACTGGGATACTGTAAGATAGGGGTGATGACCATTCATTTTTTTAATTGTCAAAAGAGTTGGTATCTCAACAATGACCATACAAATTTGTTGTTTTGCCAATGATTGTGGATAGGGGAAAAGTCAAGGCGCCTCTGTCAGGGATAAATATCTTAACATAGGCTACTATGCCTAGGAATGTACAAAGCTCACTCTTATTTTGCGGTGCTGGCATATTGGTTATGTCTCTTATTTTCTCTGGGTTGGGCTTAATTCCATCCTTTCTGGTAATATGTCATAAAAATTGGAGTTTGTTTAAGAAGAAGTCACATTTGGAGGGTTTGGCTATGAGTTGATTATCTTGAAGAGTACAGAGAACCAGACAGACATTGTTCTAATAATGTTTCTTAGTAGGGCTATATATGATTATGTTGTCAAGGTAGACAATAGCCCTTTTTCCAATGTGATTGTTAAATACTTCATTAATAAAGGTCAAAAAGGCACTTGGGGCACTTGACATGCCAAAGTTGAGTACAATACATTCAAAAAAGCCATACTTAGTTTGATATGCTGTTTTGGGAATATCTTCTGATTTGTCAAAGATTTGGTGATATCTCACAGTTAAATCAATTTTCATGAAGGACTGAGACCCTCCAGGGCGTCAAAAAGGTTGTCAATAAGGGGCAGGGGATACCTGTTCTTAATTGTGACCTTGTTGAGCTTCCTGTAATATGTGACTAGGCACAATCCTCCATCTTTATTTGCTACAAAAAAGACAGCCACGCCAAAAGGATATTTAGAAGGTCATATTAGTCCTTTTTCAAGGGCTTTTTCTAGGTAGTCCTTTAATGCATTGTATTCTTGTGGTGTTAGGAAATATATGGGGTGTGCTTTTGGCACACTTCCTTTGAGATCAATTTCACATGAATGACTTGGTTGGGAGGTAGTCCTGGTAACTTTTCTTGGAAAATGAAAGGAAATTCTTGGACTAGCTGTTGTTGTATTGGATCTTGCTTGAGTGAGGTTTCTACATTTTTCAAGTGAATAACCTCATATGTGTAGGTGTTCCGATTGATTTTTCTAGGGTCCTTTTCTTTTTTTGTTTCTGTGATATTTACAAACACATAGACTCTCATGAGTGTGTCAAGGTGGGTTGATACACATGATTGTGACCATACAACAGTCACTTTTAGTATTTAGCCAAATAAATACTCTGAGAGATATATAAGGTTGTTCTGTTTTTATTGTTTATTTAATGTGGATAAGTTTGACTGTAATTCTTTGGGAAAATATTTCAGATGGAAACTAGCATCTATATTTAATAAAATAATAGAATATGGTTTGTTAGTTAGGCTGTACTAACTGGCAAAATTGAGGCAAGATTGGTCAAATCAATCTTGGGGACTAGGTGTCTTGCAAAAAGTTTAATTAACCACAAAAGTTGATTAAAATATACCAGCAGATATGAATAATGAGGATTTAAGCATTGGGCCAAAATAGACTTGGCTATGTCAAGTAAGGACTTGTAGTCTTTGAATCAATATAATTTACAAGTGATCAATTAACCAACAATAACCAAATGTAGACAATGGTGTCTGGGCATTTAGGTTTGATCATCTGGTTCCCAGTTGGAACATCAATAGCTTGGATTTGGAATATGTAGATTCCACAGGGTTTTGGCGTTAGGAGCTCAGAAAGTTCCATGCCAAATCAATACATTAAAATAAAATGTATCATGTGATTTCTTTGCATTGTAGGTACATTCTCATAGGTTGAGAAATGAAGCAATCTTTTAGGTAAAGATCCAGATTGAATGACATTGTTATGTCATAAATCACATGATAGAACTCAGGGGTTGATTCCTGAACCAGAGGGGGTTTCAACTGAATATGCCCCAAATGATATATAAGCAAAAGCAGCAATATTCTAATAAGATATATTATGTCAAGTTTGACGCTTTCCCCTCAATCCTTTTCACTTATCATGTCTTTTTAATTATTATTTAAAAGAGCAAAAAATGTAGTCCTTAGAGTTGAAACTGCTGCTGCCAGAAAAGAGATCCCTAAAGGCTCCCTGGACAAGGCCTGGGAGAGTATTTAGGTCACAAAGTTTTTGCCTAAGGAATTGTTGGTAGAAGTTAAAGCTTCTTTAGAGGAGTTAGTTTCAGACCATTTTTCTAAGGAAGGGACCCCAGATCAAGGGAATTGGATTTACACTTGGGATTTGTGAAACTTGTTGGTAGGGTTTGATGAGATATTGCAACAGGTGAAAAACGCTGCAAATCAAGAGATTGAGGCTCTCAATTCAAGAGAAGAAAAAAGTATTGAGATTATGGCCAGATGGCAACTGTGGTAAGTTTGACTCCCTTAAACTCAACTCCCTGGTACTTGACACTTTGTCAAGTACCAGGGAGTCAAGTGCCGCATATGTGAATCTATTAGTATTTTTGGCTTAACCAATTTAAGCTATTTTTCACTAGTAATTTAGGGGTTTGAAACCAAAAACCAAGGTTAGATTTACTTGAACTCAACTGTTTAATAAATTGGTTAGCTAAAATACCAATTTAAGGGGCAATTTATAAGTAAATTTACTAATAGAAACAAAAAACCTGTGTTTGACACTCTAGACCCAAAAGTGACCAGTTCAACACTTTTTAAGCCAATTTTTAATTTTATTAATAAAATACATACGCACTTATATAAAATTTGTTATTTAATATTATATTTTTATTATTAGTGTCCATAGCCGTTGATTAGGCTCCCAAGCACCGCTATACTGGATTTGGTGGTATATTCACTAATCAAGTACCCCACTTATTTTACATTATGTCATTCCTGGGTTTTTGGATTAAGTGGTGCCATATAAATTAAGCCCAATTTATTAAGAGATTTCATATGTAATTTATAAAAAACTGAAACTTGACACTTTCTTTGTTTGACTTTATCCACTTGACACCTGATCGGTTTCAGATTTAACTAATCAAAGGCTCAGAATTAAGGCTAAATTAATATGTGACGTACTATGAGCACCGCTCGACACTCACCCACTTGACACTTTAACTTGGGGATTAGTACAGAGAGCTTCTTAGCGTTTTAACCAACACTATGGTAAATAATTCACTCCCAGCTCCTCACGGCATACCCTAATCACTAATAAACACATTTCTGCTCATTTACTTTTTTAACTTATGTTGTATTTTTTTATTTTTGAGCATACAAAACTGCCTTGCTTTTGGGTTAACTTTCAAACCTGGTTTAAATTTAAGCAAGGTTTATATGTAAAAAACATAGTAAATTTGATGTTTCTGCTTGATTCCAGCATACTTGACAGTGAGAATTCAGCTTTTTCTGGCTGTTTGACAGTGCCAAACTTGACACTTTACTATGTTTTGGCTTTTCAACTCTCAATAAAAAAATTCCACATAATAATTTTTTTTGCTATTATAATCTACTACTTTTTCTGCTGCTCTCCATATAATTTTCATATATTTTTTTTGATTTTCAATTAAACTTTTACATTGATTTAACACTAAGATGTTATGCTGAACCTAACATCTTTGATGCTTCATCACAAAATCACTTACTTTCTATGTTTTAACCTTTGTATCTATACTTTGAGTTTCTATTTTGCTTCTATTTACTTTTTATGTTTTTTTATAAATAAAACTTTATTTGCACACTTTTCATTCAAATTTTGCTTTGCTTTACCTCTTTGTGCTTGCAATATCTTCTCAATCATTTTATTTACAATGCTAAACTTTTCTTTAGACAAAATCAAGCAAGAACAGCCAGCAGCCTAAGCGCCAAGCCTCCAAAGGCTCCAAAGAAACTGCCTCAACCCCCAAGCGTGCCAAGAAGCCTACAAAGGCAAAGTCTCCAACCCCATCTCCTCCCACTCCTCCCCCTCCACCCTCATCTTTTACATCCCCTTCACCTTCCCCCCAAAATTCCTCCCCCAATAAATCAGATGGTGATTTTACTGACCACTCATTTTATCACTCAGAGGCCGACTCTGAGCCTACCAAGGAGCGCCGGACCAAGAAGGCAAAGGCTGCCAAGGAGCCCACCTCTTCTTCTGGTAAGAAAAAGGAGGCATCCAAGCAGGCCTTGAAGAATCCTTCCCCTCCCCCTCCCAATGGCTCTTCCCCTCCTTCTTCATCTGACCCCCCAAGATGAGCCGGAGGATTACTCCAAGAAGTTTAAAGCTTCTGGTCATGTGGCTTGGGATCCACTGGCCATCCACAACATTTGCAATGTGAACAGAGAGTTCAAAATTCCTAAGCGCTTTCCCCGGTACTTTCTGATCATGTCTGTAAAGGGCGGCCCTGGTTACGTTGCCAACAATTATATCTTTAATTGCAACAACCAAAAGCAGCAGACCAAAAGCAAGCACTTTGTCTGCAAGGATAAGACTTGCGGGGCCCGGTTGAATACCAAGGGCTGGGAGCAAGTAACGTTGGAGAAGGGGGAGCACACTTGTGAGCCCCCCAATCATCTAATCACTTGCATGCTTAAATAGTACCTTGTTCAGGTCATTCCCACCACCACCAACCTCCGCGCTTCTGATCTGGCCATTAAGGCCCTCCAGCATCTCAAACCCAACAATCTCAAGTTGGTACCAACACAGGAGCAGTTGGTCAAATTCATCAGCAATAAGCGTATTGCTGCAAATCCCCCCTCCCCCCAAGGCTTCTGACGTCCTCTCTGAGCTCACGCTCACTCATGAGCTTAAGCAGCTTCCTAGTGGGGAGCGCTTCCTGCTTCATGATGACGGGCCTGCAGTCAAGGACCGTATAATCTGCTACTCAACTCAGAAGAACCTGATGGAGTTAAAAAGGGCGTCAACTTGGCTAGTTGATGGTACTTTTGCCACTTGCCCCCAGATGTTCAAGCAGCTCTGGATGGTTCATGCCCAGATTGACATCCGGGTGATTCCACTCGCGTTCTTCCTTCTTCCTTCTTCCTGGGGCCACTGAGGCCATTTATACCCGCGCGTTCTCCATCCTCTGCCAAGAACTTGCCCTCCTTCCTCCCACCAATGATGATGAATCCAAGAAGACTCCCCCCACACCAGCGCCAACTCACCTGCCTCTGACAAGGACCAGGCCACCCTGGACTCGGAGGAAAAGGCAAGGCTAAGAGCTCTTGGGCCTTGCGTATGCATTATGGACTTTGAGCCTGCTCAGTTCAATGCATTTGAGTAGCTGTTTAGCAGGGAGGTGCAGGGATGCCACTTTCACTTCCGTCAAGAAGTTGCTTGTAACGTGCAGGCCCCCACAGAGCTTAGTAGGTTGAGCCGGAGGGATACTTTGGACACCTGCAGATTTTTGCTGGCACAATTTAGTGCCTTGGCTTTTTTAAAGCCAGAGCACACTGCAATGGGGTTCAAGGTGCTCTCAAAGAATCTCTACATAGTGAAGCACCTGGAGTTCAAGCCTTTCCTTGAGTACTTTGAGCCCCAGTGGATTGGGAAGGTTGTCACACAGAGGCGAGGCAAGGCCCGTGTCAAGGCCAGCTGGAATGTGTACCAGGTGGCAGTGAATTGTGAGCTCAAGACCATCTCAGCGCTAGAGGCTTACCACAAACACCTCAAGGCCAACTTTGGGCTCCACCCCAAATTCAATAAGTTTTTCTCCCTCCTGCAGCACGAGCAAGAGAAAACAATCTCCAAGCTGTGTGACTTGGCCAACCACGTCCCCCCCACCAAGCCAACCACCTGCTGTACCCTCTTCACCAAGGCCATCCAGGGTGCAGCCAAGCACAAATACAAGGCCTCTGAGCTTAAGCAGCAGCTTGAGCTTATTGCCACTGCCCTCCTGGAAGGGGCCAAAATGAAACGGGGAAAGCATGACAAGGAATAAACTTGCTTGCTTGCTCAGCTATATGATTTTTACTTTTAACTTTTTAACTTTAATTTTTACTTATTAGCTTTGATCATTTAGTTTTTAGTTTTAATTTTAAGTTTTTTTAACTTAATTAGATAGCAGTAATTGTTTTATGTATACATAGTAAGTTTGAGATGAATATTTATAGTTGGAAGTAAGTGAAATATCTTAATTTTTGTTAATTTCCAAATAAAACATATGATATTCACAGTTGTGCTTATATGAACTATATCAAATAAATATTAATAGCTCTTTATATTTTGTGTAACTTTATTTGTTGTGTTTGTATTTATTTTTGTCTCATTGGAATTTTAATTTATATGATAATAAAAAATATTTTTATAATAAAGAGTGTAAATTACATAGTAAAATGAGAAATAATTGCTTATTTCTCCTTATTTCTATTAAATTAAGATACTGTTTTTATTGCATTTTTGAGCTCTCTGGGGTTACTTTAGTATACCATACCTGTATAGCTTAATTTTTTTATATTGAAAGTTTTCAGTACATCAAGATCTGTTAATTAAAAAAGTGTCGAGTACCAGGGAGTTGATTAGGGCAAAAGCTGAATTCTCACTTTACTATAGTTTCAAGTTCAAGGGAGTCAACTTCAAGGGAGTCAAGTACCAGGGAGTCAACTTTAAGGGAGTCAAACTTACCACAGTTGCTGGCCAGATAGTGTGATGACAATAAAGTGTTGTCACAGAAAATTGCCTCCTTAGAGATAAATCTTGCTGAAGCTTTATCCCATAAAGATTCCAGTAGCAAGAGTCAACCAGGAAATGATAATGTTATGATTGAATGGTTTGACCTGGATCCTTCACAGGTTGTATGAGTTCTTTTTCAAGGTCTTTGTCAAGGTAGGCCTTTAGCGTGTTGTCTTCTTGTGGTGTTAGGCAGTAGATAGGACATGCTTAAGGCACACTTCATTTGAGGTCAATTTCATGCTAGATGCCCCGTTTAGGAGGCAATCCCTCCAGCTTATCTTGAAATACAGAAGCAAATTATTGGACAAATTACTGGTGCATGGGGTTCTATTTTTGTGAGGTGTTATCATTCTTGAAGTGGATGATCTCATATTTACAAGTATTCCAGTCAATCTTGCTGGCATTCTTTTTCTTTTCTGTTTCAGTAATATTTATAAATACATGATATCTCATGAGGGTGTCAAGGTAAGTTGGGTACACATGCTGATGTAATTCACCTTGTTGTATGGTTAGTGTGATACTGTCCCATTCAATGTGAGTTTTTGTCTTTTTTATCCAATTTAAATCAAGCACTAAACTTTATTTAGGTATTAAAATGATGGGGCTATCAAGGGTAGTTTTTACATCCCCTATCTGTGCCCAGAGAGGTTTTGCCTCCTTAGTGACTGGAATGCTTTTGTCATCTGCCATGACAACCCTTTTGACACTGTTATTGGTTGTTGGTAGTTTCATGAGGTTGGAAAATTTCTGGTCAATAAGGGATTGGTCAGCTCCAGTGTCAAATAGTGCTATGCCTTGATATCTTCAAAAAAAGAAATGGTAAGTGAGAAGTTTATTTCCAGTTTGGGCAGCAAACAGTATATGGTCACTGGAGGGCACTTGGATGATGGTGATTGAGTCCAAGTTCTTGCCCCTTTACAAGTCTTGTAAAGTGGGGGGTGGCTTTCCTAAGGACTCCCCTGAGCTTTTTCCTCCTTGGGTGCATTGTCAGTACTTTTCTGGTTCACCTGAGTTGTATATTTTATGCCTTGATGATGAGGGTTATTGGTTTAGTTGGTTTGTTTATTGGATCAAGTATCCTTTTTTGCTGAGGTACTATCTTTTGCTTGTTGGTTTCATGCAGATTGTCAGATTTCTGAGCTGCTTGCTTCCCTTCCAAGCATACATCTCAAAGATTCTCATATCAACTCATATCAAACTGTGTCTGATGTATGTGGGGAGACTGTTTTAGAAGTCCAGACATGGTCCAGCCTCATCAAAGTTGATAGTGTTGTGAGCTCAATAATGCATATCTTCATAGGCTGTAATGTATTCCTCAATAGTTCCCGTCATTTTAAAGGTTATGAGCTCTATCATGATCACAACTGTTGTGATCTGAGGCGCGGCACAGAGTCACAACAGGAAATCATAACCTTAGGATTGGATTTGTACTAAGTATTGGTTAGAATGGCAGGGAAAGCTATGCAATTACCTTGTGGCCCTGAATGAATAATATCTACTAGACATGGCTAGAGAGGCGCCAAAGTATGTGGAGACACAAAGACAAAAATGTGAATAGAACTTAATTTTATTAGAAAATAGGAAATGGATTATATAGTGGTTTGCAATACCACAAAACAATATCAAGACGGTAGGATCACTTACCACAAGCATGAGTGGGGCAAGTGAGTTGCACAGGATCAGGAAACTAAACAATTGTATTTCCCAATTTAGAGCCAGCCTCATTTCAAAGGGCAAAAGCAAAAGAAAAAGATTTGTCCTTGAAATAACCCAACAAAGGCAAAATTAAAACATGGTGAATGGCAGCATTCATGACATTACCCCCCTCTAGATTAGCCTTAGGGGGGATACTTGCGGAGGAACTTAGCATGTACACAAGCAAAAGGTCAACCACTAGAGAGGAGCTTTACCATATACTTTGATACTTACTTAAAGGTCACTTCTAAGGGCCCAATACACAATGAGTCTAGCTTATGAGCTTGTCCTCCTACTCTGTGTTGATAATACAAAACGTGGTCTCCAATGGCAAAATCAGGCAGGGGGATCTCCCAGCATTGTCAGGGGAGAGCTCCAGCAGCTTGGTCTTATAGGTGGACGTGTAGGCAGTAGCCTGTATATAAATGATGCAGTTGACTAGATCTTTGATGTGCTCATCAGGGTTCATGGCCTTATCAGAGGAGAGTAGGGGCCCCCAGGAGCAACAGGGTAGTGGCTTCACAACCATACAGCATTGAAAAAGGGGAATACCCAGTGACAAAATGCTTGCTAAGGCAATAGGCAAAGAGAGCAGCAGGTAAGTATAGATACCAGTTGGCGGCATCAGAGTAAGTAAGCTTCCTCATGATAGAAACCAGAGTTGAGTTGGCGCGCTCAACTGCCCCATTGGTGAAAGGATTATAGGGGGCAGAGAAAGACTGGTGAGACCCCAAGGCTTCAACAACAGAGGTTATCAAATTGGTGTTGAAGTTAGTCCCATTGTCAGACAACAACACTTGAGGGCAACCATGGCAAAAGAATACATCTTTAAGCAGAAAGATGGCAGTTGTTTTGGCAGTGGTGTCCTTAGTAGGGCAAGCTTTTACCCACTTGCTAAAATGATCAACAGCAATTAGGATAAAGCAGCAATCAGAGCAGGAGCAAGGGAGAGGCCCTACAGCGTCAATACTGACAGTGTGAAAGGCATGTTGAGGGGGGACTAGCTTGAACTCATGAGCGGCAGCTTTAGGACGTTAGAGCTGGCAATCATGGCAACTGGCAATAACATCTGGGATCAGCAGGCAAAGGATTTCCCAGAAGTAATTCTTCTGAAGCCAGTCAAAAGTCTTGACAATGCCTCCATGCCCAGTCTCTTTATGAGCTTGCAACACCAACAAGAGGCAAAGACTGGGTCGTACATAAGGCAGATATTGATCTCATACTTTCTTGAAGAGCTGATTGTTGCGTGTGAGGGTGTCTTCAGATAGCTTAGAAAGGGCAACTTAAACTTTTTATGTCTTGCTCTTCCACAACAAAGGGTATATAATTAGTTCATACAACCAGTCAGCTTCAGCAGGGTGTAGAGCAAGGATGGGCATTCTGGACAGTCTGTCAGCATTCTGATATTGAATCCTGGGGCGGTGCAGCACAGTAGAGTCATACCCTTGCAATTGGAGAGCCCATCTAGCTAGTTGTTCTTTGGGTTCCTTGAGTTGTTGCAGCCATTTAAACAAAGCATGGTCAGTAACCACAGTGAAATGGGTGCCATACACGTAGTGGTGGAACTGCTTGACAGCATGTAGCACAGAAAGGCACTCCTTCTTGGTCACACTGTAGTTCTTCTCATGTTTATTCAGGACACAAGAGGTATAAGCTACAGGGTGATCCACACCCTCATCATCCAGTTGGGCCAGAATGGCTCCAATAGCTAGATTACTAGCATTGGTGTACAGGATGAACTCCTTATCATAGTCAGGATATACTAAGATGGGAGCCTCTTTGAGTTTTTGCTTGAGGGTTTCAAAGGCTTGTTGTTGACTGGCGGTCCATTTGAAAGGGACATTATGCAACAGCTGGACCAAGGGTTCACTAATGTCAGCAAAATCATGGATAGATTGTCTATAGTATCCCATCATGCCCAGAAAGACTTGGACTTCTTGCAAATTGGTGGGCGGAAGCATTTGTCAATGGCTTTAACTTTCTTAGTCATGGGGCAGATTCCTGTCTGAGTCACCTCATGGCCCAAGAATTCAAGGCGTTCTTTGAAGAAAGCAAACTTAGATGGTTTTAACTTAAGTCCAGCCTCAAGAATCTTTATAAACACCTCCTTGAGATGGGCCAAGTGATCAGTGAAGATGGCGCTGAAGACAGTTATATCATCTAAGTACACTAAAACACACAAGAGCTTCAGATCATGGAGAATGGAATCTATGGCTTGTTGGAAAGTAGCTGGAGCATTGCAGAGTCCTTGCAACATTCAAGTGGTCTCAAATAATCCTTCAGAAGTGATGAGCTCAGCCTTTTGTCTATCTTTGGGAGAGAGATCAACTTTCCAGTATCTAGAATCCAGATCCATGGCAGAGAAGAACTTAGAGCCCCCAAGGCGGCAGAGAGCATTGTCAATGCGTGGTAAAGGGTAGGAATTCTTTTTAGTTAAGGAATTCAAGCATTGGTAGTCCATCACAATACAATGACCTCCATCCTTCTTCTTCAGTATGAGCAAGGAGAAAGCCCATGGACTTTGGGAAGGAGCAAGCAGTCCAGCATCTAAAAGTTGCTTAAGCTCTTTAGACACCTGAGCATCTTCTACTTGACTGCGGCGGTAGGGTTTAGCACAAAAGGGGGGAGCATCACCGGTATCAATCTGGTGAATGACACCTTTGGCTAACCCATAATCTGTGCTGTCCTTAGCAAAGATATCCAAAAACTGGTCCAGTAGGTCAAGCACCTCTTTCTGTTGAATCAGAGATAGTTGCAGAAAGTCTTGGGTGGTGAACAAAGATAGGACTTGTGGCTCATCCTCAGGTAAGTTAAAGTCCTGAAACGTACCAAAGGGATGGAGAGATAGGACGTCAGAAGCATTCAATAGCTTGCCATAGCCAACAACCTGCCCTCTAGACACATGTATGGGGAGAGAAGTCAAGTTGGCAATCAGCAGTTGAACAGGGTCTTTATGAGAGACATCCAAGATTCTTGGACAGAGATAGGGTTTGTTGCGCCCTAGTGAGGGAGGAGAGTACAGCTCTAGGAACGTACACTCGGGCAGCTCATACAATATTTGGGAGTCTAGGATAGTTTGAGACCCAGGCAGAATAGTCACAGAAGAAGTGGCCAAGAGAGGAATCCCCTCTGATGCGGGGCAAGCCATAGGAGGACACTTCATGTTAGAGGAATGGGTTTGGTATTTTAAAGTGAAAACATCATTGGGATATTCCAAGGCACATGTCTTGAGGCACTTCCCGGGAACTTTAACTGGCTCTTAAAAGATAAGAGGGACTTTGTATCCCAAGATAGAGAGGAAGCTGTCCTTTAAGTTGATGATCCCATTATATTCCCTAAGGAATTGAGTACCAACTAGCAGGTCATAGCTCTTGTTCTCCAGGACAATAGCAGGCGCGGCCAAGAGCAGCTTGCCAAATCACATGGGCAGAGCAGAATAAGATCCTATAGCAAGTCATGGACAGCCCAGCTGTGCCATACAATTGATGATAGTTAAGGTCGGGGGCGAGTTTGAGTTTCTTGACCAGCTTCAAGGAGACAACATTAACAGGAGACCCTGTGTCTAAGACAGCCTTAATTTTCATCTTTTGGATGGATATTTCAACACAATTGGTGGTGCAACCAAAGGGAGGGAGGACAGCCAGAATGTCTTGGGCTTCTGTTAGTTCTTTGTCCCACTTTTCAATCATGCATCTGAGGCTGGGAACTCTTTATAGACCATCTGGAGCGAGACAGAGACGTTTTTAAACACAGCGTCAGCAACCTCAGCAGCTTCTTCAGAAGACTCAACAAGCACAGGAGATCTATTGGCTTGGGTGAGGTAAGGGCAAGAGACAACCTCCTTGGCTTCAGGCAGAGGCTTGGCGGTTGTAGTAGTCTTCCCAGAACGTAGCTTATAAGAAACTGTAATAGTTTCAGGGACAGCCAGGACGGAGTACCCATAGGCATCAGGATCTTCTACATCAGAATTTTCCATGCCAGAGTCATAAGATATGTTGTGGAATAGCAGCAGAATGGGAGGAGCCTCATTGTCAGCAGGCTCAGAGTCAGCAATGGAGGGGGAAACTGGAGGAGACTGGGAAGAATTGTCAACCAAGAGTGTCTCTGCCTCTAGTTTGACTGTTCTTTTCCTGTCTTCTCTTTGGGATCAGCTCCTTCAACTCAAGGGTTAGTGCAGACCCAGGAATGGTGACCTATTTGTCAAAAGTTATGACAACCCTGTTGTCAAGGAGAATTCTGCAAGTTCATGGTAAGGATACACAGCCCACGTGAAGATGAACTAGAGGTAGAGGCAGCACAATTCTCCCACACAACTGCCCCAGAATGGGTAAGGTGCATATCCTGCAACAGTGTATTTATGCTCTTCATGGAAGAAAGTATGGCTTTATGAGCCTTGAAGTGAAGACACAGGAGCTGATTAACCTTGAGGACTTGAGCGCAAGCCATGTATGCTTCATGTGCGGTCAACTGGCGGCTTGTGATAAGTTGTTGTCCTTCCATGTAGAATCTATCTGCAAATTCAGCTAGGGTCTCCTTTGGTTTGAAAGCAATTTGCATGAAGGCATCCTTCTTCACTTCCAAACTAAGGTCACCACCAAACTTGTCAATCAGAAGCTGCTTCATATCTTCCCAGGTCTCAATGGTGGGAAGCTCTGGCACAACTACCTCTTGGCAGGCCAGGTGTAGATAGGTCAGAATGTGTTCCTTCTTGAACTCATCAGAGGCCCTTCTCATGGCAGTTTCATAGATAGTTTGGAAAGCTGCAGTGGTTGAGGTTCTGGGGTCAAAAACTTGCTTAAAAGTAGGCTTGAAATGTGCTTCTGGAGTTGGGCCACCATTGTTGCTATCAAGTACATTTATGCGTGGGGAGAATTCTGCTTCTGACTTGATGGGGGGCTGCCTGACCCACAGCTGGCAAACGCTATCTTTGAGGGTAGTCAAGGTGTCAGCAGTGTGGGTGCCCGTATTATTAGCAAGGGCGGTCTGTTGCTCAGTAATATCCAGGCGCTGACCCTATGTAGTTACTACCAAGGAAAGCTCATCCAGTCGGGAAGTAAGAGACAGGCCTACCAAAAGGCAAGGGTAAAACCTGTCATTTACTGAATTAACCACTTCACTTAGTTCTTGTATGTCTTTATCAAGCTCAGAGTGATCTTGCTTCAGGACGTCCACTTCATTGGCTAGAGCTATCATCTCTCTAGTACAATGAATGTGGGGGGCTTCTGACAAGCCAGGGCAACAACCATCTTTGCCCACAACTTCAGGTGGACTAACTACAGATGCCATTGCCTCACGCAAAGTAGCAACCTCTTGTTGTAATTCAGCAACCTGAGCTGTCAGTGCAATCACTTGAGAGTCAGGCTGAGGGACTTTGGGGGCAATCCTGACTGCAGGTAAATGTTCTTAAATCTCAAATGGCATCCCAGAGCCTCTGTTCTCTATCTGCTAGCTCATCAGATGGAAGAGAAGGTGGGGCATCTGCTTTGGAGGCAGACAGTTCATTTACTTGAGTCTGGAATTTGGCAATGATGGCGGCAGTAGCAGCCCTTTATTGATCAAAGTCCTCGCCAAGTTTGCGGAGGCCCTTTGCAGCATGGACCACTAATTGCTGTAATTGGTCAAAGGAATAAGCACTGAACTTGTTAAGTTGTTGCACAAGTTGTTCAAAGTCAGTGAGATAGGCGTTTAAAGTAGAGTCTACTTGGGCACGCCAGGGCTGTTCCAGTTGGTAGAACTCATGAAGGTGCTCTCTGACATACTCAGGGATGTATTGGCGCATTCTTTTGATGGAAGTGACCAAAAACAACTGGGAGGTGACAGAGTTGCGTTGATTGTCAGATACTAAGGAAAACAGGGAATGAATCCACTGCTGGTAGGCCGCAAACTGATCCCAGTGATGGGTGACAGCAGCTTGCAACAACAAGATTTCCTGAACATGAAGCCCTAATACCATTTGATGATGGGCTAAGGCAGGTTGTACAAAGGAGGACAATAGATGTTCAGCGGAGCCAGCCACTGAGAGGAGATGCTGGGAAAATTGTGGCGCTACAATCAATTTATAGTATTCTGCCTGATTGAACTGAAGCTGGACGTGAGGGATGGCCCCATCATGGGCTATCCCAAGGACTACCGCCATGATTTGTTCCAAGTCAGGGGTACCCAAAGGGTAGGCCACTAGGCAAATACCACTCCCAAGGTTTAGCACAGTAGGGACAATAGGTGGGTTGGCAATTTCTTCTTCAATAGGAGGACTGGTAATTTCAGGCAAAGTTGGCTCTTGTATAGGTGGAGGCAAAGGTCCTGAAAACGTAGTTGCAAAAGGGGTAACCAAGGGGCTTACAGCCCCTGAAGTGAGCACCATTTTTGTTGTGATCTGAGGCGCGGCACAGAGTCACAACGGGAAATCCTAACCTTAGGATTGGATTTGTACTAAGTCTTGGTTATAATGGAAGGGAAGGCTATGCAATTACCTTGTGGCCCTGAATGAATAATATCTACTAGACATGGCTAGAGAGGCGCCAAAGTACGTGGAGACACAAAGACAAAAATGTGAATAGAACTTAATTTTATTGGAAAATAGGAAATGGATTATATAGTGGTTTGCAATACCACAAAACAATACCAGGACGGTAGGATCAATCACCAGAAGCATGAGTGGGGCAAGTGAGCTGCGCAGGAGCAGGAAACTGAAAAATTGTATTTCCCAATTTGGAGCCAGCCTCATTTTGAAGGGAAAAAGCAAAAGAAAGAGATTCATCCTCAAAATAACCCAATAAAGGCAAAATCAAAACATGGTGAATGGCAACATTCACAACAACAATGTCAGAGTCCTTTATAGCAAACTTTTCCAGGAAGGCGTTCTTAAACATGTCCCAGCCTTCATTATTGTCATGAGTGACAAACTTCTACTGACCATGATTACTGAAAAGCCTCAACTACGGGATTCAAACCCTGAGACCCCGCAGGCCGCCCGCAGAATTTTGGGCTCAAGCCAGAGCAGATCTTGACTTTGGAAATTCCCTTAGAGCTGGATGAATTGAAATCATCTACATCAACGACACCCACACTAAAGGTTCCTGTTATCACAACCAATCAGCGGGCAGGCCCAGCCATAGAACCCAAAATAACTTGGGCTGCCACAGGAAAGGAAATAGAGAAACTTCCCAATAAATGCAAGCCACCCAGAAATAACCAACCCCACAACCCAACAAGGAAATCAGAGTATTCCCAGTTCAAACCAGCCAATGATTTAACTCCCGCAATAAATGCCACCAAAGACTGGAAAGATCAGGTAAACGGTACCACCCGGGCCAGAGAAATTTGTAAAAGTTTTCCCATGACAGATGGGCATACTTATACCCTGGACTACCAGGAAGATGCTCATCACCATTCTTGTAATAAAGTGATATGAGCCTTTGGTTCAACTAGTTTATTCCATATTTGATTTTAGTTCTATTTCATCTACAGTCTACCTGCCACGGTTCTGCACCCCATACCCTACAGCCCCAAGAAACCGCAGACCAACCACCCAAGTTTTACCGTCCACCGGGAGCTCCCTTTGGCCCAGTGCATTTCACCAAGTACCTGCCCAATCCTGCGTATTTGGAATTAACCCTAGAGAAAATCCTAATATATGACCCTGAGGCCAGAACTAGAGAGACCAAAACTATCTACAGGGAAGGTAATAAGATCACTAGACCTCCCCTGTTATTTTGCGACAAGTACAACTACCTGCCTGCGTATTTGGTCCCAATGACTTCACCCCTCACCCTGCGGCCCAACCGCCTGTAAGAATCCGTTGTTGCCAATGAATCCACTTCCAGTCAGATATTTGGGGTTATGTACATCACCCCTACTGGCTTGATAGATTCTATGGTACCCACCAGCGGACCTTGGGCCCTCCTGGGCAAATCATTATCTTATATTGTAAAGTTAGCTCTAATCTTGTGGTGGGCCCTCCCTGCCGGGCCCGCAGGCCGTCCGCCCGCGAGTTCTCAGGAACCCCCCACAGGCTGGATCCCTGAAAATTATGATCAGGATGTTGTTTGAACCAGTTGCTCTCAAAGCAGGAGGTAGTCCTGGTAACTTGTAAGGCAATTTCACTTTCACAGAGTCTTTGGGGGTAGCCAACTTGTGTGAACTTGTTTTTTGTGCTTTTAATCCAGAGGTTGGCATTTTCACGGCATAGTCCCAAGAATGTCCCAACTTCTGCTAGATGGAGGTGTTAAAATACAATGTTGGATATTTTTGGTATGTCTTGGATTAGAGGTGGGTTCAGGACTCCTTGTTTACTGAGGAAGTTGTACTATTTGGTTGATACAAGGATATTTTTGAAGACAGTAAATCCAGTAGGGACATCCTAACCTTTTTTGTATCTTCTCTAGCTGATGGAAAGTGCCATCTGCTGGGTTATTTTCTTTGGAGAAATTTTTCATTTGGGTTGTGTAGGTGTGAATAACCTACCTGTGCTTTCACTGTCAATTATATACTTCTGAGAAGTATATAAAATAAATTAAAGGGGGAAATTAAGAAGAGAATGGTACTTTATTGATAAGAATTTAGAGGCTTATATAGTATCATGAGAAGCCACATGCTGCCCATGTATGTCACAGTATTAATGGGGCTTGTACAAGTAGTGTTCTATTTAGGATTTGAAAGGGTTGATCCCCGTATTAGATGGGCAATTGATAAGAGTGCCACCAACTTAATTATTAGATGAGGAATCACTCAGATAATCTCTTCCCTGAGAGGGAGTAATTGTAGTTGTTGCCACACTTTTCATGATATGATTGGCTGAAACCCCCTCATTTGTTAAGCCTTATATGGATTTTTACTCAATTATCTTCAATACCATTATCAATTTATTATAATCCTAATTCAATGGGAAGCATTTGTTCTTGACCTTTTGATAACACACCTGAGTATAATTGTGGATCATCTGATTCATTACCTGGACATTTACCTAGTACAGCTTGAAATACAGATTGGCTTCCTCTACTATGATACCCTATAATTAATTGTACAATCTCAGCTTCACATGGTTCCTATCAGGAACCAGCTGATCAATAACTAAGATATTGTTATCTTTACTTGACACAGTCAAGCATATTTTAGCCCATTGATGAACAGTATCTTCATCATATTTGAGGGTTTAAATCAGGTTAACCATAGCCTAATTCTTGACACTGCTAAGGCACTTTTGATCCTTATGATTAACTTGTAATTAATTATATTCCTGGGTATCAATTAGCCTTCTCATTCAGTTCACCAGTTTATCTGAGATGCTTATCCCCCAAATCTGATCTGGTCAGATCTTCCTTGGTCCTTCAACTAGTACAGTCTAACTGATTTTGGGGGATTTTTTTCCTGATTGGAATGTTCTAAAATCCTTTTAGTTATGAATATATTTACTGGGGTATAAAATTCATACCCAGAGAACCTTTAGCCAATGATCCCAGTCTTTATTTAACTGGCAGACACAGTGGCTGTAGTCTGGCCCCACCCACGTCTATCATAGGGTTGCTTTCTTACCGCCACAGGAATATTGCAATCAAGATTTTCACCTCCCCTGACAACATATATCACTATACATGGGGGCTAAATAAGTTGCCCCATGATAGATTGAATGATATTCTACCTCCTGCCTTGGATTTCAAAATAAGGGAAAGTCCATCCTTATAAGGAGTGAAGCCATTAAAGACAAATATCCTTAATAGGATATTTGATGATAAACCCTTATTTGGATTAAACCACTGTGTTGCCCCTGGTGGCTGCCCTTTAAAGTATAACATCTTCTGTTCCTTGATGTAAGCATTATGTTATTTCAAATCTATATCACTTTCTGGACTTTTGTCTCCCCCAATCCAAATACTGAACTATAGTTAGACAAGTTCAACAGGAACTACCATGGCAACGGTACTGCTGCATAGGCTCTGAGGTACATGTTCAGAATTTAGTTCTGGTTTGATTCTTTGTGTTGGTGAAGGGTTGCCTTGAGTTTTCAAAAGACACCTTTTATGGGGATATGGTTAAATTCGGTCAGTGTACTGGTATTCCCTGGTAAACTGCATGTCCTTCACCAACAGAACAGTCTGCAGTGTAGGGTATCTGGCCTGGGAAATACCTACTATAATGCCAATGTGATTATTTTTGCAATATTTATGAAGAAGGCTGGGATTTGGGCCAACAAGAAGGTGGGATGTAGAACCTATGCTTGCTATCGATACATAAGTGTGATACTTTAGTGGAGTTAAAGGGGGATATTTAAGACAAACTACTTAATCATATTATCATAAAAATCTATCATCGTGTGGCTACAACAGGCAGTATATTATATTAGATGAATCACTATCCTTGAAGCAAACTAGTTGTACTGCTTATTTAGAAACTATTGGGTATGAGGCCTCAGTTGGCAAACTTGGCTTGGTGTGCCTTGACGTTGAGTCTGATGAAGTTAAATGACCCAGATGCGCCTATATGATAGGGCACAGATTTATTTTTACTCAAATCTTGCTCCCCATAGCAGAAAATTCAATAAGGAATTTATACCCGCGTTAAAGGGCAGGAAACCTCGATGAGCGGAGGCAGATCTCTAATGACAATCTAATTGCAAACCTATATCCAGTCTTGTTATGAAATATATCGAGTTGAGGCAAGACCAATCAACGTGTATGGATGTTAAATGTTTGTTTTTGTAAGATATTTTATCGGATATTGAGGATTTGTTTGTCTAGTTTTAATTGGATGCATTAAATGATGGAATTGAGAGTGGCATGAACATTGGCTTAGTTTTAATTTTGCTTTTGCTGTATGGGTGGCTTGGTAAGATTGATTTAAAATTAGATTTCGATTGGGCTAATTAATGCCAAGGATGGCGAAGCAGGAGATCAATAAGATTGGAATAGGATTTGTACGGCGGGATTGATGGGTGGATCGTGGTTGAAGACAGGGTTCTGAGATATGATTGGGTGATAAAAATATGCTGCACCTCCATTGATTGATTTTGGCGGTGAATTACCATGCAATAGAGGGGTTTAAAGGGGGCTATTCGGCAGTTTGGGCGATATGCTTCCTCTGCTCTGTTGGATATTTGCTGCGGTAGTGCTGGGGCAGAAGGAGTTTTTGGCTAAATTTAAGGAGCTGACGGGGCGTGGGCAGAAGCGGTTTGGGCCCTTGACTCGGGTGGTGGCAGGCAAGAATGCCAATCCATTCGAATATCCATTCATGGTTTATTTCCGGCTGGACAAAATATCTGATGACGACTATTTGTGCGGAGGCACCGCACTGAACTCACATCTCGTTCTGACTGCAGCCCACTGCTTGCACAAGAACTACGTGGATCGGTTCTCTGTCCACAGTCACCGCCACGACAAGAGCGTAACCCCGTCTAAAGAGAAGGGCGGGGTGCATGGGCTGGACAGCATTGTGATCCATGAGAAGTACGATGACTCTGGAGATGCGCCTCAAAACGACATTGCCATTGCCAAGTTGATTCAACCTATGAAGATATCCAAGTTTGTGCTTCTCCCCTCGGCCACTATGAAGGATCCCAGCCTCCAGGCAGACCTGACTGTGGTGGGATGGGGACTGACATATACCGGGGGCGAAGGGAGCGACGTTCTGCAAAAGGCTGAGCATCTGCATCTGACCAACTCGTGCTTTAGCAGGCCGGAGCTCAAGAAAAACACGCACTTGTGTGCAACCAGTGAGTTCGGCCAAGATGCCTGCACTAATGATTCGGGCGGACCCCTCCTGCTGCTAAGCGGCAAAAGCATGGTCCAGATCGGCATTGTCTCTACGGGGGCGGCATGCGGTGTAGCGGCTGAGCCTGGGATTTATACCAAGCTCTCTGGATATGCCGGTTGGATTCAAACCACATCAGAAAAACTTAACACATAATAAACCAATCATTTTATAAGAAATTCCATTCTATTAAAAGCTGTATGGCCAGTTACAGAGACATGATACCTCAACGTAAAAATATGATTTTATGGAAACCCTCAATAAAAATACACCCCTTGGGGCTTGTCAGAAAACTCGCAGACCATGGTATTTCATCATCCACCAGATGATATTCTAAGTCTTCTAACATTAGGAAAGCACAGAGAACCTGTGACTCTGGCGTAGGGCTGCATCAGCTTAAAAAGAGACGATTACGGCAAATGCCGTAATTGTCCTGTTGTCCCTTCCCTGTCTACTTCTTTTAGATTCCCCCAGCGTGGGGGAATCCAAAATTTATAAAAAAAGGTATCAGAATGCTTTTTGCTTTCTGGAATCTATTGAATGCTATATAAATATTTAAAATAAAACTATTTTTTAAAAAATAAAATTTTGTATTCAAAAGTGTTTAGTTTTTTAAATAGAAAGATAAAAAAGATAATTTTTATTTAAAAAAAATTCTGGAATGTGCTCTTTTACTAAACGATTTCAAGAGAATCTTCTTTGAGAAGATTCTCTTGAAATTGTTTCCGGATTTTGGATGGGTGGCTTCTTTTTTAAAAAGGAGACATCCATCCAAAATCTGACACAGCCCTACTCTGGCATAACCTTTGGCCCAGAATATTTTGTTGTCATCAGAAGTAGCAAGTCTGACAGTGCCCAAGGCCCAAAGGATTTGGGACAGTTCTTCCTACTTCTGGATATAGATTCATAGTTTGTTGTCTCTATATTTTACTATAGATAATTATACTGTATGACAACGGTATCATCTTTTTCTCTCCCCTAATAAAATCTAAGAGAGGATTTCATTAAGGAAATAGGACTTGGATCAATCATCAAGTCAATACAAAATCATCAGTCTTTTATTCTAATGGACTGGCTTTAAGGCGGCCCACCTGCCCGCGTTTTATCCGAGTTAGCTCACGACGCTAAAAGAGACTGAAGTAGCATTAGGTCAATCACGGCAGGAGGCCCATCCTTATTGGAATGGTTTTAACAGAAGGCTTGCTTGACATCTTCTACAGATTGGTATTCTTTCTGTCTACCTGGTTCACTTCCAGGGCTAGCTAGCCAGTGGTTGGCTACTAGTTCACAGAGATGATTGTTTCACTTAATCAGAGCTACTCTAATACAGTAGGCTCAAAGCCTTTTATCTTAGAGTGTTTGGCCTGACAGCCCAGTCCTATTTGGACTCTTCTAGAAGTGTTTCAGATGACAGCCCATGTGATGACCCTTGTTCTAGGATATAATTAAAGTTTAGAATAGTAATTATTATGAGAAGCATGTTTGAGGTGGTTGTTGAGGTGGACTAATTAATGTGTAAGTATTGCATGTTCCATTAATTAATTGCAATGCATGAATTTGTTAATGCCAGGATATGATTAGGTTATTGATTCATTGATCCTACAATGTCAGGATTCTCCTTCATCATTCATTTGCTGCTAGTATTTTTTCAAGGACACCAACTTTATTTTATCTCTACTTTTGGTTAAAATCATACCAATCTGCTCTTCAAAACCTTTCTCCTTCATTCCCTTACTTGACTGGCCAATTTTATCTATTTTAACAGTTAGTTTCAATATTCAAAGCTTACCTTGTTCCTTGGACAATTCTCAAACCACATACCTATACACTTAGTTAGTTTAATTAAGTCCAAAGTCAATTACCTTTTGCTTTTTGCTTGCTTACGCCAGCACTTCAGACCAGGTTTTTCCCGCTCTTCTGCCGTCTTTGCTCTTTCCTAAGGTTACCAAGCAGCTGCTGCTCCCTTTGCCATCCCCTTTACCTTGGTGCTTAACTTTTGTTGAGGGTCTGGATGTACAAGCATTCTGGCTACCGCCAACCTACTTAACATCCAGCCATTGCCCAATTTGGTGCCCTTCCAATATACCGTTTGGCATACCAAGAATGGTAACCAAGCAATATCACATGACAATCCAAGTATCCAGTGGCTCAAACTCATCCCGCACATGACCAACCCCTAGGTTCAATCCGACTAAATCTCCGCCACAGCCCAATCTATATAAGTCTAAAATATTACTCAATAAAAGATACTTCTCTTCTCTCCTAATTCCATATTTGAAGCTTCCCCAAAAGGCGCTCCTTATCACTGGTAGCAGCTACAGTTTTTCAACCACGCCCATGAGAGAGAAAATGACTGACCAAAAACCGCCCACCTTCGCTCACGTACTCAACCAGGCCACATCCTAGGAGACCTGGAAAACGTACTTCCGCGCCCACAACATTGACAAATGTATACCTAGTAGATGCACCTTATTCAAAGGTCTGGTCATGCCCAAAGGATACACCAAGATAATTCAATACAGTTGCTCTCTTCAACCACAAACAAACGCACAACCACCTATCACAGGTGAAGTTACCAACACCAAATACATTGGTATTGACAAGTTCTTTGGTAAAAACAAAGAAAACGTCATCAACTGGCTAGACCACTCAGCCGCTAAACTCCGCGCCAGCCACATCCTGCATGAAAAAATGGGTCCAGGAAGCCAGCAAGCGCCTGTACGAGGCTGCAGCTAACTGGGTTGTCACCTGGGTCGGCTCACAAACTGACGAGCAGCTTGCAACTGGGAAGAGTTCAAAGCAGACATCATACACAATTTCTGTGTCACCAAATCCCTCCAAGACATTGCAATACAGCTCAGCAATCTTCCTCAAAAGACCACTGTCACAGCTTATGT
>QTSX02007510.1:0-27859 GCA_014839935.2 Entomophthora muscae | reverse complement strand
AGAAAAGCTCAGAAATCCAGAAAACCTTTAACAAAACTGACTGATTTAACGGATTTGAATCAAACAGTTGATTGAACATGGGTTACAGCTGCTCCAGTTTGCCAGTCAAATCTGATTTCCCCCCATAAGTTGACACTGATAAATTGACATAATTTAAGGGTCACCAGATATGAACTTATTAACCAGCATGATAATTAGAAGTTGGTCACTCAAGGGTTCTTTGCAACCTGGACTAGATAATTACTTGACAATTCAGAAGGAATAGGAGCCCAGGATCCAGGCGGTATTGCTTAGTCAACTTTTGATATATATTGAATAATTTTCACTGTTTCAACTCTTAAGAGTTGAGTCCTCCCAAAATTTACTCAATAAAAATCACATATTTCATGGTCTAACTTTACTTTTGAAAATGCATCCTGTAGTTGGACTGTTACACTACATCCCCTACAATTTAATCCTTAGCTGGATTATTACAGGAAGATGGGGGCCTGCTGTTGGTACTGTGTTGTTGTTGTTGTTGCTGCCAAATGTTAATTCAATGCCTGTCAATATCAGAGCTGTTCCTACTACTGTCAAAGCTGAAACTCATTTGCTATCTCAATGTCCTGAATTTTATTCTGAAGACACTCTGATTCTCTTGCAGGCCATTTATCTAAGGATTTTCTGGTTGTGGTTAATTATTTTACTAACCCTAGTATCTCATTTGGAAATTTCACAAAATGGTATTTGAAGCTGCATTGGTGGTTAAAAATTAACTCTATGTGGATTTGGTGGGTGATTCCCCACCACATGAAGACAGCTTCTAATTATCCTGCAATTTCTGTCACACTCTGGTGGTACTAAAGGCCACAAAATTACTAGTAAGTATAAGTAGTGAGGAGGAAAAGCCCTCCTTACTGTTGACATCTTAAAAATAAACGGCTTTATGCTCAGGATTCATTATTTTCTTGCAAGAAATATCTACTTTTGCACCAATATAACTATTCTGTTTGCATTTATTTATAAATCCACTACACTTTACAACCTCACATATCTGCTCCCTCCTGTCCACCAAGAGTGATCATTTTGCCCTCCATGCTGGAGATTCCTCCTACTCCCCCTGTCAACTGTGCCTCCTGCCCAGGACTTCAGTAAGTTGGGGTTTGTCTATATCACAGTATTGGGACTGGCTGACCAGGTTGTGCCCCTTACTGGGAGTTGGCATTACCTAGCTACTGCAGTCAACTATCTGGTCAGAATTGCGCCTATTGTGTACTTGGCCTTCCAGGCCTGGCCTACCTCTTCTGTGAGAGTCCAGCCGGACTCTGGTATGGGCCATGACAACAAGTTGGTGTGCTAATTTGCAAACAAAGATATCTCCTATTTTCAACAGGCTTATTTCATTAAGTGTTACTTTCATTTGAAAACTCATACCAATAAAAAGCAATAAAAATTCTATTAAAACAGAAAAGCAAAAAATTATTTCTAGAAAATTAATTTTATTTAAGTGTGTGCTCTTTTTTGAGCCAGTCTCTGTGAAAAATGGGGCCTGTGCTCCACATTGCCACAAAGGCATTTGGAAAGGTGGACTAGTTCAGGCCCCAAACCATGGAGACCATAGCCAACAGGAACCAGTTACGGGCGGGAGACAGCCACAGACTCTGATAACTATTGCATAAGATCAGAAGAAATGCAAATGAGAGTAAAATAATCTTGGAAAAGCTTAACTAAAGCATTTCCTCAAACAACAAGAGAAAAAAATTCTGCATAAAATTTCATTTTTTTCAAAATTTAAAATCCAATTTCAAAATGTTGGTTTTTATGCCAAACTGAGGTTTTTTGTTGTTTTTTACTCTTTTATTATAGATTTTTTAGAAAACCAAGATAACTCTCAGGGAGCTATCATGGTAGGTATTTAGGGAAAAATTTAAAAAGTCCATAATGAATATGGAATGAGAGAGATGATTGGATAAAGAACAAAAAAGGAAAAATATGTTATATAATAGAGGGTTTTTGGAATCCAACTTTATCAGTTGGATTTTTTACAGTCTCTTAGACATAAATGTCCAAATTTAGATGTACATACATTGAAAATAATGCTTTAGTTCCCTGAATAGATTTTAGTGGATTCACTCCTGAAATCCACTATTTCCAATTTGAGTCCCAAAAATAATCATTTTTTTCAAAAATGAGTCATTTTGTGTTTGAGTTCATCACTTTTGTGACTGAACCTCATGCAATCTCTGTTTGTATCATATTCACCACACACTCATTATCAAACTTGATGTATAATGCTTCAGTAAGTGACTGGATTGTGTGCATTTTAAATTTGAGTTCCATGCGTTTGCTATCTCATTTTCAGAATTTTGTATTTGTTTTATTTTTGTTTTATGATTGACTAATTTTTGTTTTCCGGCCCTAGATAAATGGAAGATTTATTGAGTAAATTAACATTCAACTGGTTCCAGTTGAAATATGTTTTGTGACTGAGTTCATGTGTTCTAAACTGAATAATATACATTTATCTCAACAGGCTTGAAAACTACTGTACCACTTCATGAGGTAGGAGATAATGGTGTTAGGCATAATGCAGGTATGCTCATTCTTTATGACTTATACCTTATCCCAGTGCTGAGTGTTGAGCCTTACTAGACAGGAGCAGTACTCACAGGTATAATTTCAGCTCTTGAAGCCCCAGTTGGCATTGTTGTAGGCTAATATATAACCATTGGCCACCATGGTCAGACCAACCTTCACAATCATGATGGGGAAGTATTTGAGCAAGGAAGAAGAAGTCTTGAACTTTCCATCAATATTACTAATTTTTTGGGCCACTAGAGGGCCCCAAGGACCAGAAGAAGCACACAAAATTCAGGAAAATAATCAGGGTGAAGCTTTGAGATAGCCCCAGAAGAGTTAAATTGGGGAACTGATGGAGGGAGGAATAAGTGGGCTTGTCCTGGTGCTCCTCATGTGTGGGTGACCTATCCTTAGGAGGGGACTTCTTTTTAAAGCACCACTTCTTGGTTGGCTCTTCATCTGATTCCAAGTTGTACTGTGAATTCAGAGCCTAATGGCAAACATGCAGGATTTTCAAATCCTGGGTCCAAATTTTGAATTGAATTTGAAAGCAACTCATCTGAGTTAAAAATAAATATTTAATAAGATCAACTGTTAAATGTGGATTCTTTTGATTTATTTAAATTTTCAAATTTTATATCCTAATGCAAATAATTTGACTAACTAAAGACAAAGCACACCAAAAAAATGCAGGATACATGATCCAGAAACGCTGGATTCTAATGTAATTTTTATTTTATTTTCTTAAAGCCATAAAAATCATAGACAACATGAAATAATTAACAAAGACAAAATTGTGGGAGTTTCAAATCCAAGAACAAAATTTCAAATCATAATAGAGGTGAATTTGGAATATAAATATAATTTATGGGTGTTTCTAAAAGGATGTTAATTGATCTGTTGTGGATTTATGCTAATTATTTTGGGAATCACAGACATTCTCAAAAATCACCCAATTTCACTGTGAGACAACTAAAATTTAGATCTTACTATTCATCAAATTAGACATATTCAACAATAAAAATGATTAAAATATACAACCCTCTTATTGAGTTTAATTTTTTAATAAAAATTACTATATTTTCTTCTAACAGCAACCAAGTTAACAAGCTGTTCCCTGGTCTTGATGAAATTTTGCAAGGCTACACTGGGTCTTCCAATAGTGAAACCTCTTTCTACAGCAACTCCCAACCAGTGGGCCCCTCTCCAAGCTTTTCCCAGGAGTGTTTTCTTTCTCCTAATTTGTCAAGTATGGCCCTATTTGCGCATCATGCACTTACAGTAGTTTTAAAAGCTATGGCAACAACCAAAAATACCTCATATTTAAAAAATGATTTCAGATTTAAGAAAATTCCAACTATTGGGTTAAATATACACCCTGTTAACAGGGTTTATTGGCATTAATGGGCAAAATGAGTCAACATAGCAAAGAAGTGCTCACGCACAAAGTGAAACTATTCAAAAACACAATCTGAAATACATTGATTCACAAACAAAATGGTAGGAGTTGACTTTTGGTGTACATATGTTTACTATGTGAATTAGTGACAAAATACACCCAAGCAAAGTGAGTCAAAACTCAATCAAAAAACAAAACACAATAGCAACTTACTATGTAAACAAAATCACTCACTTAGTGTGTACAATGGATTGTAATCAAGAATGATACCAAGGTATCTAAAATAAGACACAAGATCTAAAACATAAATTTTAAAAATGCTGTGTTGGGTGCTTAATTTGGCGTAAAATCTGGGGGAATGGGTGGAAATTATTTTGGGTATTCTAAAATGGGTGTTGTAAAACCAGAAACAACTAATTAAGAAATAAAAAATCTATAATTAGGATATTGGGTGGGAAAAAATATTAATTGAATATCCATATTAATATAAAAGCAAAAATTAAAATTAGGGAGTAACTTAATTAAGTTTTTTTAGTATTTTATTAAATTTTAAAATGAAAGGAACACAATAACAGAGTACCAATACACCTGTTGTGCGCCGTGGTTGCGATTGCCCCCGCGGGTCAAAGAATAGAGTTAGTGCAACCCAAGTGCCTACTCAAGGGGACAGGAGAGGAGAGATCCATAGTGACACTGCACTGACACAGCTGGTTCAAGAAGCACAAGCTGCTAGAGTGCATAGCATAAACCCTTGGGTCCCCAAGCTGACCCAGACACCCACCAAGGTTACCTTCACCAAGAAAGTTAGAAACAAGGAGGTAGAACTTACTTCATATGTGTTTGACATTGTGTACCAGCAAGAGTCAGTCCCGTCAGCCATGCTGGAGAAGGTGAAGCCTGTACTTGATACTAGCTACAAGCCCTACGTCAGTGATGACAATCAGAAAGAGGACAAGGAGCCCAAGTTATATCAAAACAATGAGGGACAGCTGGTGTTAAAAAAGGTTGCAGCCTTCTATACCAAGGTACCTATGCCCTGTGTTGTGCCCAATGCCAACAAGTCAATCCCCACTGCTAAAAAGCCCACCCAGAAGCGCATACCCGACATCAAACGCATCAGCCTGAACAAGCTAATGCGGGAATTGGGTGATTACAAGGCAGCCGCGGCCCTTGTTGGAGTGGATCCCAAGTACGCCAGCAAGACCTTCAACAAGTTCATCAACACGGGTTGAGTCCTTGCCGCGGAGAAATCCTTGCATGTTTCTACCATGCTCATCAAGGAGCACAAATGGGCAATACACCAGTGGATAAACCAGGACTACCATCTTGAACTGGCAAATATACAGGCCATAGTCAAATCTACTTTTGGGGCTGAGGTCTCAATTTCCTTTTACTACCATCTTCTTAAGGGAATGCACTTTTCCTGGAAAAAGCTTGGGGTATCCCCCTACAATTGGAATAGCCCAGCCAACATTGACATCCGGCAAAAATATGCAGAGGCGTACACTGCTCTCAAAGCCAAGGGGATAATCAAATTCTACTACATTGACAAATCAGCATTTGCCTTGTCAATGTGCAATGGGTATGGGTATGTCCCCAAAGGCTCAAATGGCAGGATGGCTCAGCGTGCTGGAGCCCGCGCCACAGCCTATTTAATGGTGGCTCTCCTTGGTCCAAAGGGGGTTGAGCTGTACCAAATGATATTGGGATCTCACAATAGCCGGACCTTCCTATCATTTCTCCAATTGGTCAGGAGCACCTTAGGCGCACAAGCCTGGGCTTCACCAACGTAATTGTGCTGGACAACGTTGGTCTTCATAAGGTGACTGATATTCTCAAGGAATTCCTAATGATTAACACTAGCATTGCAGTGGCCCCCCAGCAATTGGCTACAGAAAATTTGCACCTTCTCTTCCTCCCTGCCTATTTTTTCTTCCTAAATCCCATTGAGGAAGTCTTTGGGTGGCTCAAGTGAGTTTTCAAGCAAGGAAACCCAACTGGGACTGAGGACCTCTTTGATTTGCTGCAGGCTGGGATCCACACTCTCCCAGCTGAGACCCTGGCCAAATTCTATGGTCACACTGATTTGTTCATCCCTGCATGCCTTTCCAAACAGCCAATCAATTAAAGGCTTAGCTTGTCTGACTTTTTTATATTTTCTAACTTATTATTCAAGATTTATTAATTATCATTTTATATTTAGATGTCTCCAAGCCCACAATCACATTCAGCAAGACCATCAATGAAGGTTAGTAATTTATTTATAATAATGTTTTATTATGGCATCTAAGGGTATCCCAAACACTTGATACTGGATTACGCAAATATATTTATATCACTTTTGTCAAATAAATATAAAAATCAAATTAAAAAAGTTAGATGTAAAGTGTACAAATTAGAAGTATATTTTATTAACACACATTTTTATGCTTTTATGAAGATCTTCTCTGGGATTTATTTTGAAAATCTTGTTTGCTAAAATATTATTTTATAAAATTATTAATTATAATAAAAATAATCTAGAGTATAAAGATGTTTATTGATACAGAAAAAAAATTAAGAGTGCCTATAATGGGTTTGGCAGTATGTACCCACCCCACAATGGAGGTGGCGCACAACCTCCACTGCCACACTGTGGACGGTGGATACACCCTTATTGAAATATTCTTGGCGGCTAGTAAAAGGGAGGATAGGGAGGTGGTAATGGAGGAGCAGCTTCTCTGGCAGGGCTGCAAACCCAAAGATGCCAGCCAGGACCAGGGCGTCCTGGATAACGTGGTCCACCAAGTTGTATCTGGTGGGAGACCTTCTTCCCATCCAGGAAGAGCCTGGCCTCATCAATCTCAAGAAAGACCCCGTCCAGGTCCTCTACAGATGCGTCCATTCCAAAGTAGAAGAGGAACCCCAGGTAAATAATGAGGTGAAGCTTTTGCCCAGAAAAGGCTTCAGTAAACTTGCAAAGGTTGTTGTATACTGTGCTGACCTTCTTGTTGTGCTTTGTCTTTGCAAAGGTCAGCTCCATTGCTTGCAGGAACCCTGTCTTGTTGGCACTCCAGGCCAGCCCAAAGTCTTCCAGGAGGATTTTTGTCTTCTTTACGGCTGTTGCGTCTGCAACAGCCAGTTTTGACATCACATGCCCAAAGTTATCCAAGAGGTAAGAGATGGTATGCTCTACCAGGAAGCAGAAGCGGGCAGCCACATGAGCCCAGCCCATCTCTGTGACATTCTTGAATGGGAGCATCTCCAGGATGTCCCAAACAAGCTCAATGGAGTTTACACAGTAAACTCCACTGAGAACCACCAGGTCCAGGCGGATCAGTTGGGCATTCTTGTAGGCAGTAACTGCCCACTCAGATGCCCCCTCAGAATGTATCAGCCCAGCTAGTGTGTCAATTGTCATTAGAAAGGTGCCATGTACCCTGTTTTTGAGTATCTGCAAGACAGGGGGGACAGATAGAGCTGTTTGGCCATGTGAGTGGCATAATTTGAATAGAAGGTGGGGGGAACAAAATGAACCAGGACCCGGCAGAGTTCACCGTCAATGTTTTCTAACAAAAAAAGGTAAGTATTTTGAAATTTTTATTAATCATATTTTTTATGTACCTTTGCGGGTTTTCTCCTTGCCTGCGGCTTTGGAAGGCTTTGCTATTCTTGGCGCAAGCAGTTGTGCAGGCAATTCTTTATCCTCTGTCCTTGCCTGCTTGGTAGGTTTTAGGAGGGCATACATTTCAGGGTCATCCGTCCAGACAGACGGCGCAGAGAGGGCAAAAGACTTGAATTGCAAGCCCTCAACTACTGTTTTTTGAATGTTGAGCAGGCGCTCATTGGTCTTCTCTGATGTGTCAGGCATTTTGGTCATTAATGCCTTGGATGTCACCCTGTCAAGTTTCTTGCCTTTGAGGACGGCAGCCTTCATCTTTGCTTTGACCTTGTGATCAATTTCTTTGATCTCTGCAATTGCAGAGTCAAGGTCTTTTAAAAGTTTCTCCAATTCTCTCATTGATTTTTTTACTAACCTTTCCATATGTTTTTATAGCTTTAATCCCAATGAAATCTGTATTATTCTGATACTATTGCCTCTTTGTTTATTCCTGTTTGTTTTCCCATTTGTTACACTATCCCATCTTTTTTTCTATTGTGTATATGTTTTACGCTCATCTCAATAGGTGTTGTTTGCTTTGTGTTGGCATTGTTTCCTTAATTGTCATATTATTTTTAGCGCTTTGAACAGCCCCTTGTGAAAATATTAACAACAATTTGGTGATCAGCTAAATTTGAATTAGAAAATTATAGGTTAACTGCTTTTAGATAAAGTTGTTACTGATCCAAATTCAAAACCTTAATGATAAACTTTAAGCCAATCAGGAGCTGAGTGATAAAGTGATTGTTGTGACATAAAGGATCATTAAATAATTCTTTGATGCATGTGCGCCAATTAATATGATTGGCTGGATGTTTTGCCATTGTGCGCCATTGCCAACGTGGCAAGTTATTGATGGACTAGTGCTAACCCAGAAGCTGATTGGGCACTAGTCCATCAATAACTTGCCACAGCGGCAATGGCGTACAATGGCAAAACATCCAGCCAATCATATTAATTAGCGCACATGCATCAAAGATTTATTGAATGATCCTTTATGTCACAACAAACACTTTATCACTCAGCTCCTGATTGGCTTAAAGTTTATCATTAAGGGTTTGAATTTGGATCAGTAACAACTTTATCTAAAAACAGTTAACCTATAATTTTCTAATTTAAATTTTGACAACAACCAAATTGTTGTTAATATTTTCACAAGGGGCTGTGTTTGGGTACTAAAAATAACTGTATTCTGGATCTAGATACATGGCATAGTATATATATGATTTTATAGAAATAAGCTGAACATAAAGAATAAACCAACTATAAACAAAGAGAACATGAACAATTGAAATTCAAAAAAGATAATATAAATAGAAAATGTTTGGCAACAGGGGGGTTTTTTGGGGCAGGGAAGAGTGATGCCTAGTAGGCAGAATAGTGCGGGAAGGAAGACGTTGAGGAAGTGCTGGCCTGGGGGGTCTGGAATTGGGTGGGTGGGGGTGGCAGGGGTAGGGGTAGGAGGATTGCATATGATGGCTGCCATATAACGCTTGTCATATTCCTCATCTGTCATTGGCTGGATGGGCTGGTAGGTGGCAGTGGCATGAGGTGGGAGGTGCTTGTACTTTTGTGATTGGTTGCCCATGTTCACATGGAAGACAATTTGGGCAAACAAGTCAGCCACCCTTTGGCAGCCAAAGAGAAAATTGTGGTCAAGGACCCCAAGATAGAGGTTGTTGAAAGCCTGAGGGCAGCGCTCCTGTAGTGTATCTTCAATGTTAAAGAAGACAACATCAGCCAGATAGATGTCTGCGTGGCCAGCTGGGTACACGGAGGCCTGATGCCCGCATCCCTGGATGGCCTCAAGGGCGGTGGAGCTACCCTCCATCTGGTGGCTCAAGAAAACCTGATGCTTGGAATTTGAGCCATCCCAGGAGTCAAGTAATCCACTGAGGATGTGGCTGTGCTTGTAGCCATTGGTAAAATCTGGGTTTGTCTGATAGTAGATAAAACCCTTGGCTGAAAAAGCAATAAATGCACCAATAAATGTCCCCTTCTTGACCTTCTTCCTTCTATTCTTGGCAGCAGCTTTTCCTTACTCATCAAAATTGTCAAAAGCTATTGATAACTTATAGTAGGAGATAAATGTGACGTCATCTGATAGACTTGTCAAGCATTGGACCAGTGTTGATTTAATGTCAAAATCATATGGGGAATCTTAAGCGCCATCCCATTGGTCACTGGCAAAATTGGTAAGAACCCATATTGAAGCCACCTTCCCATACATCCAGAGCTTCACCATGCGCTCAGAAACTCTAATGCCATGGTGCACAAGTTGCTTCCGGACCTGGGTCAAGAGAAGCTTGGGGTCCTTCTGCAAGAGATCAAGCATGATTGGGTAGGCCTTGCTGATTTGGAACTTGGGGGCCTTCTTGGGCTTCTTGGCTGTCCCAATCAGATTCTCCTTGTTCATTAGGTTGTTGAACCCCCGCATTACAGTGGCTTGGGTAAATTGAAATTGGTCAGCAATCTGATCCCAGGACAGACCCTGCAGGTTCAGTGCCACAGTTTCCTGAAGAATTTGGGCGGTGATGATTCATTGCTTGGGGCGCTGGGCTGCGGGAGCTGAATACTGATTGGCTGGGGGGCAGGTTGGCTGGTGGCAGGAAGTTGTTTCAAATCAAGGTTGCCATCCTGATTGGCTGGTTAACAGGAAGCTTGTGCAGGGGTGGGTACGGGTGCAGGGGCAGAGCTAGACGCTAAGTGACTACTGAACAAGTCAAAGCCATATGGGTCTGGGGTCAGTAACAGATCAGCTTCCTCATTACCTGCCTCAAAGGCTTGAGTGTAAACAGATACCTCCACGTTCTGAGCCTTGCCTCCATTGAAGCTGGCTTGGCTGCTGCTGGGGCCGTTGAAAATGTTGCTGTTGAAAACCATATTGAACTGAAACCTAGGATAAAATCACAGAAGTAGAAATTTTAAAATTTAATGAATTATTTTTATTGTAATCCTGAGTCCATATTTGGAAGGTTCTTAAAACCATTTCATACAAAAAAGGATCCATGAAAATGAATAAAATGCCTCTGTTCCTAAATTGGATAGCTGTTGATTGGCTGTTTAACTGTTATTTTTCTATTTTAGGCTGCTCACACTACACATCTTGTGTGACTTCATTCCGTTTTGTGCTTGTGTAATCTTGCTTCTAGATTGCTCAAGTTTTGTTTCATTTTAGTTCTTCTGTTGATGCCTCATATGAATCCTGATTGGATTATAATATACTCTGGAACAGCATCCATCCATCTCACTTCTTGTGTCAGTTCATTTTGTTTGTGGTTTGAACTACACCACTTGATGTTTGACATAATTTTGTATAATGGGTTAGTGAAATTTTGTTTTTGGTTTGACAGTTCATTTATTAACCAAAAATATTTAAATTAATTGAATCCTGAATCTTGCGCGACTTGGATTTTGTTTGAATCTGAAATCATTTTGTTTAAATCTGAGGTATTTTTGATTGTTGCCATAGCTTTTAAAACTACTGTACCACTGCTAACCAGAACCATGTATTATCACTGGCATTGGGCAGCAGCCAATCAACCCAGGGGTTCACTCAGAGAAGTGAAAATCCAGAAGCAGCTAATCAGATGGCACATTTTGGTTTCAAAGAGGGACAAATCCCTCCTCCAGCCAACGGTAGGACACACCATTTCAAAAATAACACTTCAAATTACGCCATCTCAAATTTAATTTGAGATGGTGTTTTTTGCGTTAGTGATTTTGAATCACAAAAAAATAAAATTATTAATAATATAGTTAAAATTTACATATAATTTTATAATGTGGCATCTTAAATTTACACTATCTCAATTTTGTCACTTCAAGTCAGATTAATTAAATCTTATTTTGCTAACTTTATTTATATATTAAATCACTTAGTGTGGGGCATGTTCATGTCATCTTAACTTTATGTCATTTCAAATCACGCTACTTATCTTTAACTAAAATAAACTTATTCCTGAACTAAAATAAAGCCTGTTGTATAGTGCCAGAAGATGTTCCTATAGTATTAATCCAAGACACTTATATTAAAAACAGCCTAAAATAACACTACTATGATAGTCCTACTAGTGATTGTCATTGCTGGGTAAAAAACCAGTTTTTTATATGTAATTTATAACTTTATTATACATGGATAAGTTGTTAAGGGATCTCTTAATAAAATATTTTACTAGTGATTTTAATATGGAAGGGGGTGATTATGCCATTTTGATTTATGTCACTCCAAATTCCACTGGGTTTCATATCACTCAATTAATTCAATGCGCACAATGAATGAGAGAAAATAATGGGAAATCACCTATGGTGCCACAATACGCTATGTTGATTCCCCAATCTCAATTATTGCTTTCCATTTTTTAAAAGTATACTTTTATGTTAAAGATCACTTTAGTAAAAAAGGTAAGAAATTGCCTGAAACTTTACAGATATATAATTTTTGGCCTTCTCTAAACAACTAGGTACTTTTTAACCCCAGTTGTATAAGCTAGTTTTTTGTGAAATTCAAGTTTTACTCTTTGGCCTGGTTGAGGTAACTCCACTGAAAATTTGTTAATTTAATATAAAAATGGTCAAAAACACTATGTTTTTAAGATATAGCACCTCAATTACGTCACTTCAAAAACGCCATTTTGACTGCAAGTTTTCAGTCAAAACTCAAAGGTTTGCCTAATTGTGTTACTTATAATTTTTTATTTTTACAAAACAACAAACATTAAAATATGATATTATATGTTTTAAGTCTTTTCTATACAAGAATATGTAAAAATATTGACTACTTTTATATTTAAAATATTCTCATTTTTCTCTTTAAAAACAACCCCCAAATTGCTCATATTTTGATATCAATTTACTTTTAGATGCCTCCCAAGTCAATCAATAAAGTTTTTTCCAAGGCCACCAAGACCTCCAAGTCCAAGGTCACTCCTTCCAAGGCCTAAAAGGTCAAGACTACCCCAAAAAAGCAGCCTTCTAAGGCTAAAGCTCCCCCAAAGACCCCAACTTCATCACCTAAACCAGAAGAAAACAGTCATACCCCTCCTCACTCTCCATTTATCTACTCCCCTTCAGACCCCCAAGAGAAGTTATTCAACTTCAACTGCCACTCTGATTCCACCTCAGAGCCCAAAGAGAAAGAGGATAAAGATCCTGAGCCTGGTGCTCCTGTTGATGAACCAATTGAAATCTGGGATCTTAAAACTGTGCATAATATCTGCAATCAAAATAGCACCTTTGCTGTTCCCCCCACATACCCTACCAGCTACCCAATTATGACCAAGAAGGGGGTGCCAGCTTTGTATATAAAGGGTAATGCTTCATCTGTAAAAATAAGAAGGATTCAATACACCAGCATCATTACAAATGTGATAATGTTGGGTGCCCAGCAAGGCTCATCACTTATGGGCTTACAAGATTCAAGGCGTCAACTGTAGGCCATGACTGCGCCAAGCTTTTTGACCCCATATACCAACTGATCTGCTGGTTTTTTTTCCAGGTTATCCCAATCACCAGGGATAAAACCTCTACCAAGGTAGTTAATGATGCCATTCTAAATCTCAATGAATCCCAACTTGTTGCTGTTGGTGGCGCCACTAAATTGTAGAGATACCTCACCAATCAGAGGTATGCTCTGAGCACTGAAGGCGTCAGTGCTACATCAAGTGATAAGTTGATTCTAACTGAGAAGCAGAAGCTTTCACAGCATGAAAAGAGATTCCTCCTCCACAATGACAGCCAACATGTCCATGAGCAAATTATTTGCTTTGCTACCTTCCAGGATCTCCAAAACCTTCTCAACTGCAAGACCTGGCTTAAAGATGGAACTTTTTCCACCTGACCAAAGCTATTTAGCCAGATTTGGAACATTCACGGGCAGGTGGGAAATCTAGTTCTTCCCCTGGTCTTTCCCCCCAAATAAGAAGCAGGAAACTTATGTCTGTGCTCTTTCAATTTTGAAGGCCAAGTTGGATGAGATCATCCCAAACATCAAAGAGGAGCCAAAAGAGACTAGAGGGCGCAAAAAAGGTCCAGTACCAGGAAGAGGAAGCCACCCCAACCAAAAAGCAGGCAGAAAGCCTTCCCTACCACAAATATCTGGTAGTGGATCTCAAACAGGATCAGGCAAATGCCTTCATAAAAGTCTTCAAGAGCTCCCCCAGGGATGCTACTTTCACTTTTGGCAGGCACTCTGCCGCCGCCTTCAAAAACACTCAGATCTGCATGAACTTGTCAACACAGAAGGCTCAAAAGAGGCCAATGACGTTTTCAACTGCTTTGCTGCCCTTGTTCTGGTTAGAAAGGAGGAGACAAATTCCTTCTACAACGCCCTCCTCTGTCACTCATATATCATAGCCAACCAGGCAGCCTTTGCGCCTTTTATTGAGTATTTTAAAGCTCAATGAGTTGGTATTTTTTGAGGAGAACATCACATCTTAAAAGGCGGCAACTCAATCCAGTGGAACTGCTATAAGCAGGTCAAAGACAGTCTCATAAAAAACACCTCTTCCCTTGAAGGGTGGGATACCCAGTTTTCTACAAGGGTCAGGGTTCAGAAGCCCAAATTCAACAAGATAATGGTGCATATAAAAGCACAGCAGGCCATCTCTGCCTGCCTCTTCAAGACCGTCATGAAGACTAAGGGCAACCCCCCAAGCAGAATAAAACAGTTAAAAAGTACACAGAGATCAGCAAGGTTGTTCTTGCATACTATCCTAAGGATAGAAAGCTCAGGCATCTTCAGGACATCTCTGTTGCTCTTTCTACTAATGTTTTAGCCCTTTCCCAGTAAACTCTTCTTTATCTTCTCTCTTATTTCCTTTAATTTTATCATTATTTTAATTTTATTTAGTATTTGGTACAAATATCTGCTTACTTTAAAGTATAGATCATATTTATAATAGATGAAAATGATTTTTTTTGTGTATATTTTGACTTTTGGGCTTTATGCAGCCTTGTTGTTACTAATCAACCCCATTTTTTTATTGCAGATTTAGACCTGAGGATTTTATAAGACTAGAAACATTTTTTAAATTTTATTTTTTGAGAAATTTTGGGTTATTTTTGGGGTTCCAAAAATTTAAAAATTTAAAACCTGTTTTTCTTAGTTGCAATGCTGTAAATTGAAATGGTGTTTTTACTATAAAATTGAGATAGCTAAAAATTGAGATGGCTTATTTTGAGATAGTGTTTTTCAAGATGCTGTTTTTGAAATGGCATGTTGTACCCAGACAACCAGCCTAAAAGATTCAGGTAAGAATTTATCACTCCACAAGTCTTTTGGAAATGGTTAAAAAAGAGAGATGCTTATGCCCCTTGGGGAAATTGCAACCACAATGGGTTTTGAAAAGTCTACTCTGGCTACAACCCTACAAGCCCATGCCAACTGTGTACCCTTCCCCAAGAAGACCCCAATGGTGCCTTCATGTCAACCAAAGGTGAAAAAGCCCACCCTCTTATGATGGCTATCATGTAATGTGACCCCTGGACGCCCCTGGTCCAGGTGTGTCTCCAGCTGGGACTCCACAGCATTTTCACATATAAGAAAACAGTCAATTTTTGGATGCACAGCGCCGTGGTTGGTGCTAGAATATTGTCCAATCAAGTTCTCAGTGGTCCCAGTTTGGTGATACCAACCCCTACAGTTCAACCATCATCACTTTCATTAAGAGGAGGGTAACAAAAACACACAATGACATCATCTTCTTGGCATATGCAAAGATTTCAGCAAGTATCCAAGACATTGGAGAAAAACACATCCAATCTGATGTGTACAAGTAAAGCCCAATTTTGTAAAGATTTGTTGGAGTTTTACTGGCAGTTCTCCTGGTGGGCATCAATTATTACTCTTCTTCTTCAAAAACTACATCTGGGTATGTATACCAGAAAGAGCTCAAGGATATACCAACAGAGTGGGCTATCCAACAAGATGTACACACAGTAGTACTGAGTGCAGAGATAGAGCAGCATGAATGGGCTGGCGAGAAAATTGTGACTGCAGGTCATACCTGCTGGACCTATCTAATTAACCACACCAACATGTATCTTGCCAATGTGTGTCTATACAACACTGGTTCTGCACTCAGGCGCTTGAAGCCTGCAACCTACCATGAATTGTGCATAATAATTTAATATGAGCTTTGAGCTTTTTTTGTCCATCTTTATCCAAGACTTGTCTGATATTATCATCTTCTATGCAAGTGATATTCAAGAAAGGACCCACACCTCCCTCTTGCAAAAAATTGGTATTTCAAGTCTCCCTAAGTGATAAAGAAGAATTTGAGCAATTGAAGCAATTGGCTTGCTGATTCTTCCCAGCTGAACATTCCAGCCTTCTCAATCCCATTGAGACCAAGCCACATAAGTTTTAAAAGCTATGGCAACAAGCAAAAAATTCAGATTTAAACAAAGTTGAAATAAATCCAAATCTATTTTAAGTCAATATAAAAAGATTTATTTTTAATTTTGTTTAAATCTGAGTTCATTTTGTTTAAATCCAAATTTTCTTCACTTGTTGCCATAGCTTTTAAAACTACTGTACTAGCCTTCTAACCCTGACCCCCAACAAATTGCTAAATCTCACCCCACTACATCTGACACTGTCTCTTATACAGATACAGATAGCAACAATGTACTTTCTGCTCATAATATCCCACACTTTTCCCTTGATGAGTAATAAATTGCCTTTCCCCTTACTGATTTAATAAAGTTGGTATTCTATATTGAAATTAATAATTAATAATATATTATTTTTAAAGTCATAGCATTTCCATAATTAAATATTTTGCTCTACATTTACTGTGTAAAACAAGATATAAGTTTAATGATATATACATTTTCAATAAAAATAAATTCTATCAAAAGTAAATATTTCATCAATTTATAAAACTAAACTTTAACTCTTGTTATGTGCATATTACATGGTATATCCCAACTCATTTCACTTTATAAAAATCATTTTAAAGTTGGTATTTTTCATTTGGATTCTATATATAGGCTGGGTCCTAATTAGGAAGTATCAGCAATAATTACAAACATCAATGTAGGGCATGATATTTTAAAATTTTATATAGACTTATGGATAACTATTGTGTAAAGTCCAGGTCAAAATTTGTGAGTGATGATGATACAAAGAGCTAATTAATTGCAATTTTGGCCATCAATTGATCCTTTTTTGCTATAATAATTGTGTGTTTCCTGTTATTTATGCACTTGTATCTGATTGAATGGGTTTTAACCCAGTTGCCTTGGCAATAGGAAACAAGGTTGCCTTCCCAAGACAAGTTGTGATTGGGGAGGTGGCCTCATTTCCTATTGGCTAGTAAACTGTAAAGGTGAAGTAGATGGAGAGCTTGTCATGGTCAATCAAATAGGGAATATATACCCAAATAAGGATAAAATAATCAATGAGGAGAAGACAGTGTATATTTACTCCAAAATGATACCCCTTAAAGAGGAAATATGAAAGGGTGTGGCATATTATAAGGCACAGGTACAAGAGGAAGACATTTATTTGACTCAAAGTCAGGGAATCAGCTGCATAGATAGGTCCACACCCAATTTTAGGAGTTTCAGGAATCATTTTATCAGGAGTAGGGAGCTTCTCAAGAGATCAAAGTTTGTGAAAATGCAGAGTCAAATAATCTTGTTATCACAAATAAGATGGGTATATATTGAAATGAGTGAATCATGAGGCAAGGTATTTATTTGAAGGAAAATATCAAACTACTGTCAATTATATACTTCTGAGAAGTATAACAAATGAGATAAAGGGGAAAATTAAGAAGAGAATGATAATTTATTAGATATGAGTTTAGAATATTATATTATACTTTGGGAAGCCACATGTTGTCCATGTAAATCATGGAGGTCATGGGGCTTATCTGAGTAATGTTCCTCTTAGGTCACAAGGATTATTCAAGTTATGTTCCATTTAGGATCTGGATTACTTGATCCCTGTAATAGATGGTCATATGATAGTGGTGCCACTAACTTAATAATTAGTTGGTGGGCCATTCAGTGACTTATTTGGTGAACTACTTGGGGCGTGAATTCCCTGAGAGGGAGTAATTGAAGATGTTGCAATGTCTCTCCCTGGGGTGCTGGAAGGTGGAACCTTGGGAATTTTCTTGCGAGTGTCAGGGATACAGGCTTGGTACTGATCTAGTTTGGCGTTGGGAATGGGGAGTCTGGAGTTGTGTTGGGCTGTTCTTGCCTTGCATAGGCAGAGTTGGTCATGGTGCATACATTTTAGTTTGGTTCAAGCGCCAATTCCCTTGATGAGGTAGGTGTTGTTTGGGTTGACTTCCATGATGATTCCTGGTCCTCATAACCCTGGGTCCAATTTATGCATGTTGTGATTAACAACCTAGCTCTTGTCCCAAATTGGAAGTGTTCCTGTTGTAATAGATTATTTCTCTCTCAACCCTTTCCTTTTCCTTGTCTTCTTGGTCTTTCCTGGAATGCTGTACGTCAGGGTCACTGTTGTCTGGTACTTTCTTAGTCAGAGGGAATTGTGGTCCTGATTTAGTACTGACAAGGGCGGGCTTTTGTCCATAGACAAGCTTGTACAGGCTCTTGCCTGTATTGCAATTTACTTGTGTTTTGAACATCATTAGTGCAGTTGGCAGTATATTGACCCAGGCTTTTTGATTGCTAGCAGATAACTTACTGAAAATCTCTATAAGAGAACCAATTAGTCTTTCAACTCTTATGTTGGCTTGTGGATAATAGGGACTAGCTATGGTGTGTTTTATTCCATTCTTGGCAAGATAGATGTTGGTGTCAATGGCTTTGAGTTTGGTTCCTCTGTCTGTTATCAGAAGGTCAGGTTTCTGAGCTTAGCTATAAATTCCTTGCCAATAAACTGTCTTACATCATTTACTTTTTTCTTTTGTAGCTTGTGCTAAGGGCCAATTAGTTTCATAATCAATAGATGTGATGATTTAATTTTTGCCTTTGTTATTGCTGGGCATTAGTCCCACAATATCCAGCAACCACACCTTGAACAATTGTGTGATTGTCACTGGTATTACTGACTTGAGAGGTGCCTTGGAGCAGGCGTAATTTTCACAGACTTCACATTGGTCTAGTAATTCCTTGAAGTTCTCCAGCATGTTAGGCCACCAGTAGTGTGTATTGAGGTATTCATGCAAGTTTATGTTGTAGGTGTGTCCAAGGTCTCTGTGATATTGGAGGATTTTGTCAATCTTTTTTGTTGACGGGATTTAGGGTACAGTGTCACCATTTGGAAGTATTTGGTGTAGTGTACCATATACGTTTTTGAACAGGTGTTTGTTCTTAAGGAACTTCTCTTGGATGTCCATTGGGGTGCCAGGTGGGAACCCTTCCTGGAGACTCCCCATGATTAGCATGGGCCAGTTGGGGTCGCCATCAGCGCAGAGGACATGTTTGCTGTATAGCCTTGACAGGGCATCTGCAGTAAGCATTTACTTGCCTTAATTGTATTCAATTATCATGGGGGACCTTTGTATGAGGCTCATCCATTAAGCTTGTTGTCTAGATAGATGTTGTTGAGTCTTGAAGAACACCAATGACTTGTGGTCAGTTGGCACTTTGAATATCTGTGCACCTTCCAGATAGCATTGTCACTTCATTAAACAGTGGATAATGGCTATCAGTTCCTTTTCATGTATTGGATATCTTTGCTAACCATCAGAAAGCTTTCTTGATTCATATGCTACAGTGAGAAAGTCATTTTCTGCAGTTTGAATTCAGAGTAATCCTCCTATTGTGTAATCAGAGGCACCAGTTTCTAGTTTGTATACTCCTTCACAACTTGGATATTTTAGGATAGATGTTGTGACTATTAGTTCTTTTAATAGTTGGAAGTGTTTTTTTCTCAGCAGGGCCCATACAAATTTTATTGTATTGTCTGCAATTGTGGATAAAGGGACAATCAAGGCGCCCCGGTCAGGGATGAATCTCCTAACATAGGCTACCATGCCTAGAAACATACAAAGCTCACTCTTCTTTTGCGGTGCTGGCTTATCAATTATGGCTCATATCTTTTATGGGTCTGGTTTCACTCCATCCTTGCTTATATTTCCTAAAAATGGGAGTTCTGCTGAGAAGAAGTCACATTTGAGGGTTTGTCTATGAGTTGGTTTTCTTGAAGGGGGTTGAGGACCAGGCAGACGTCTTTCCAGTGTTGCTCTATAGTCAGGATGTATATGATCATGTCATCAAGGTAGCTGATTGCTCTTTTTCAAATGTGTTCTTTAAAGGCTTCATTCATAAAGGTCACAAAGGTGCTTGGGGCATTTGTCATGCCAAATTTAAAGATCACACATTCAAACAAGACATACTTGGTTCTGAAAGCTGTTTTAGGTATATCCTCTGGCTTAACGCAGATTTGGGGATACCCTGCTTTTAAGTCAATTTTTGTGAAGAATTGGGACCCCCAGGGTGTCAAAAAGGTCATCAATCAGGGGAAGTGGATACCTGTTATTAATTGTGATCATGTTGAGCACCTTGTAGTCTCTAACCAGGAAAAGTCTCCCATCTTTTTTTGCTACAAAAAAGACAGCCACATCAAAAGGAGATTTGGATGGGTGTATTAGTCCTTTTTCAAGAGCTTTGTCTAGGTAAGCCTTTAGTGTGCTGTCCTCTTGTGGTGTTAGGCGGTAAATGGGGCGTGCTTTTGGCACACTTCCCTTGAGGTTGATTTTGTGCTGAATTCCATGGTCAGGGGGGAGGCCAGGTAGCTCTTCCTGGAAAAGGGAAGGGAACTCTATGATTAGCTGTTCTCAAATTAGTCTCGTCTGTGTGAGGTCTCTGCATTTTTAAAGTGGATATTCTCATGCGTGCAGGTGCTCCAATCAATCTTGCCAGGGTCCTTTTATGCTTCTGTTTCCTTAATTTTCACAAACACATGGGCTCCCATACATGTGTCAAGGTGGGTTGGATACACATGGTGGTGCATCTCTCCTCAGTGTATGGTGAGGGCAGCGCTATCCCAGTCAATATGAGGTTTTGTTTTTCTCATCCAATCCAGGCCAAGTATAACATCATACTTGGGGATTGGTATGATTGGACCACTAAGAGTAGTATGTACGTCTCCTGTTTGGACACAGAAAGGTTTTGTTTCTCTGATGACTGGTGTGCTCCTGTTATCTGCCATGATAACTCTCTTGACATTACTTTGAACTGTGGGTAGCTTCATGAGGCCAGAAATTTTTTTGTCAACAAGGGATTGGTCTGCTCCGGTGTTAAATAGTGCTGTGCCCTGGTATCTGCAAGAGCAGAAAGGATACATGAGGAGTTTATTTCTGGTTTGGGCAGCAAACAGTATAGGATTGCTGGAGGGTACTTGGATCATGGTAATTGAGTCCAGGTCTTGGTCCCTGTACAAGTCTTGAAAAGTGGGGGAGGGTGACTTGCCTAAGCACTCCCCTGAGCCTTTCCCTCCTTGTTGGTGTCTTCAGTGCTTGCTTGATTAGCTTGAGCAGGGTGATTCCCGTTTCAAGGATAGGTATTATTGGCTTGGTTGTTCTGCTTGTTAGGTCAAGGGTCCTTCTTTGCCATGGGACTTTCTTTTTGTTTGTTGGTTACATGCAGGTTTCAGACTTCTGTGCTGCATGTTCCCTTCTAAGAATACATCCTGAAGGTTCTTACAGCATGTCATTTTGAACTGATGCCTAATTTGTGTGGGGAGGCTATTGTAGAAGTCCAATTGTGGTCTGGCTTTATCAAAGTTAATGTGTTAGGGGCTTGGTCATGTAGGTCTTTATAAGTTGCAATGTACTCCCCAATAGTTCCTGTCATTTTGAAGGTCCTGAGTTCTGTCATGATCACAACATCAGAGTCCTTTATGGTAAATTTCTCCAGGAGGGAAGTTTGAACATGTCCCAGTCTTTGTTGTGACCAGGGTGTTGATTGAACCATTTGCTTATAAAGCGTGAAGCAGCCCAGTAATGCGTGAGTAGATCTTTCTGGCCCAGAGTTTATGGAGGTAGCCCACAGGTGTAAATTTATTTTGGGTGCTCTGAATCCAGAGGTTGGGATTTTCTCAATGTAGTCCTGGAAATGTTCTAATTTCTGCTGAGCGTAGGGGTTGGAATACTAGGTTGGGTATTTTGGCCGTGTCAGGAACTAGAGGTGGATCTAGGACTCCTTGAGTACTGAGAAAATTGTACTGTTTGGTTGGTACCAGAATATTGTTGAAGACAGTAAATCCTGTGGGGACGTCCTGACCTTATTAATATTGTCTCCAGCCGGTGGGAGTGCCATCTGCTGGGTTCTTTTCTTTGGAGGAATTTTTACTTTAAGTTGCGTAGGTGTGGATAACCTACCTGTGCTACCACTGTCAAGTATAAACTTCTGGGAAGTATAATAAACATGATAAAGGGGAAAATTAAGAAGGGGATGATACTTTGTTAGATATGAGTTTAGGGTATTGTTATATTACCATGGGAAGCCACATGTTTTCCATGTACATCATGGCAATCATGGGGCTTGTCCAAGTAGTGTTCCTCTTAGGACTTGAAATTTTTGATCCCCATAATAGATGGACAAATGATAAGAGTGCCACCGGCTTAATGATTAGTCAGGGAATCATTCAGAGAGTCACTTGAGGAATTACTTTCCCAAGAGAGAGTAATCAAAGATATTGCAACACCACTAAGGTAGTTTGTTAGAAATGGTGCTACTTAAAGCTCTTGGGTACATCTTGATAAGGTGACCTCTTTGTGCTTGGTATTTACTCAACTTACAGATAACACCAATGGTGATTCTGTAAGCTATTACCTGACTCCTTGGAGGTCAAGATTTAAAAACCAACCAATCAATTTAGGGGAAATTTAGTGAGGGGCATACACGCCCAGCTCAGACTCAATTTCTCTTGCCATCACCCACTTGTGATTGATGGTTAGATTTAAATCTACAATTGCCTCAAGTAGATGAGGCTTTGTAGCAGGGTTTCCTGGGTGGGGGCGCTTTTTCCTGGCCACACCCAGGAAAATCATATCTGTGACAGGTAGTCATAGGGCTTGTCTAGGTAGTGTTTCATTTAGGATTGGAAATGTTTGATCCCTGTATGAAATGGGCAGCTAATAAGAGTGCCACCAACTTAATGATTAGTTGGGAATCATTCAGAGAGTCACTTGAGGAATTACTTCCCCAAGAGGGAGTAATTGTAGATGCTGCAACAATGATAAAATTTTAATTTTTGAACACGTTTCTAATTTTCAATATGTATAAATGATTGTTTTAAAATTTATAGAGGAAGATAGAGGATTTTTATTATGAATTAAGATTTTGAATAATCTCATACACCAAAGATATGGTAAGGCTACAATTCCAAAAAATTGTAGCTGGATCTGAGACGGATGGCTGCTTTATTATAAAGCAGCCATTGTTTCAAACCCGCAACCCTAGCGCTGTTGCCTTTGAATACTGACAGGTTGGTAAATCTTTGGTGATTTGCTAGGTTAAGGCAAGGCATGCTTGAGGTGCTTCGTTGTTAAAAGTTAAATTTGATTGGTTGTGGCTTTATTGGGTAGTGGTATTTAGGTTTGCTCCGACAGCTACTAAAGTCATGTGCTAGTGTGAATTTAGGTTGAAGGGTAGGTATGTAATTTTGGTTGGAAAAATATGCACATCTATGAGACGTGCAGGTTAACCAGTATCGGATTTAGAAAAAACTAAAGACATGGCTTTGGCTTAGATAACAAGAGAATTGGAACACTCTTCAATTTATAGCTCGCAGATTAGAGAGCTTGCAAGAGATTCAGTACAATTTACATGCTTAGATCAGTAAATCTGCCATTGTTTCAATGACGTGCCTGTATTCGTTTATTCTCACATCTGATGGTTATTTGGGTTCGAGTTAACGGATTTAATTCCCTGCACCGCAGGATTAGACATACCAATTGGACTATGTGAGTTTATAAAGTATCTATTCGGCTTACCATTTGATATTTGTTGTTCACCACAACACCGATGTTGGATATTAGAATTGTTATGTATCGTTGACGGGATGGGTGGAATTGAAGCAAGGATTTGGCCAAGCCTGGTAATGCATTTACATCTCACCAGCATCTACTTTCATCCGTCCTTGAGCGAAGCCCAATCATCGGAGGGGAACATTGGAAAATCCACCAATCATTGTCAATCACATAGACCGGCATAGATCCAATTAAAATGATTCAAGCGCTTAAATAAAGAGCGCAACACAAAATCTGCTCGTTCTTCAAACAGTTATTTTAGACTAGAATTTATGGAAAACTCATCGCAAAGCTAATTAGATCCATGCCAGGTCCCAGGCAGCTATTTAACGCTTAGCATCAAGCTCCATACCACGCTCATTCATCCAAGTCAATGTATGTCGTCCATAATCAAATAGCTTGGAATCAGCATGTCACATGCTGCATCACAAAATGAAACCAGTATTTAACATCGGCAAGACCAACCTCCTCAGCATGAAGCTCATTCTTCCATTGCTGGCACTTGTCGTGGCCAGAACCAAGAAATCTAAGCATGCCACCAAAAAACCAAAGGCTACTTCTAATCCCGACCAGCCCGAATCTGGCAACATCCAGCCTGACCTATCCAAGTTCACCTACCCGGCCTTTGAGGACAACTTCGAGGATCTCGACTTAAACAAGTGGCGCCCAGAGATAACTGCTGGTGGAGGTGGCAACTGGGAGTTCCAGTTTTACAACAACGACCGGCGTGCTGCTTTTGTTGAAGACCGGACTCTTTACATCAAACCAACCCTAACCATGGATTATCTCGGAATGAAAGAGGATGCCTTTGTAAAGGATGGCAAGCTGGATCTTTGGGGGAACACTCCTGGCATGCAGTGTACCGCCAATGGCTTCTATGGCTGTGAGCGTGGTCCAGGCGAAGGCAGGATTGCCAATCCCATCATGTCAGCTCAGCTGCGTACCGTCAACTCCTTCAACTTCAAGTATGGACGGGTTGAAATTGAAGCCAGGCTCCCCAAGGGTGATTGGATTTGGCCTGCTATTTGGATGATGCCCAAGAACCATGCCTACGGGGGATGGCCTGCAAGTGGTGAGATAGACATTGTTGAGTCCAGAGGCAACTCGGACGACTGCTTTGGCGACGGTGTATCTACCGTCTCTTCTACTCTACATTGGGGCAACCATTGGTCAAAGTCAATGTATGAGCTGACAACAGGCAAGGTCAAGGCACCCAAAGGAAAAGACTTCTCAAAGAGGTTTACAAGGTTTACTATGGAGTGGACAGATAAGTACATCCGCACTTGGGCTGACGATAAGTTGGTCCTGAACGTGGAATTCAAGCAGCCATTCTCCAAGCTCGCCAACTTCACCAAGGACGACTTCAATCCCTGGGCCAACAGCGAGAGGAGAACCGAGTACGCCCCATTCAACCAGGAGTTCTACCTCATCCTGAACGTCGCCGTTGGCGGAACTAACGGATTCTTCCCCGACAACCCCTCCTGCAAATCGAGCAAGAAGCCCTGGAACGACAAGAGCCCCACCGCGTCGGCGGATTTCTTCAAGAACCGCGACAAGTGGTACCCGTCCTGGTCCAAAGGCAAGCAGCGCCATCCCTCAGCCTTGGCCATCAGAAGCGTCAAGGTCTATACCGAAAAGGCCCCCGGCCCTGCCTGCCAACCCACATATTAAACCTAATCATCTATTTGAAAGATCCCAGGGCTCCAGTGAATACCAAAGTGTTTTTAATAAACCATATTGTCCTGCTTTAGAACTTCCACAACTTTGATTTCCAGCAAATGGCAGATCCCAGCTACATCTCAACTAGGGATGCAGCGGATCTGAAACGACAGCTGCTTTTTTATAAAGCAGCCATCCGTCTCAGATCAGGAAACGATTCTGGAAAAATTGTCCAGGCTACAATTTTTCTGGAATTGTAGCCGTACATCCTCCTGCGGATGTTTTTTATAGATTTTTTTAAAAAATAAATTTTAATTGCTTTTCTCTTTAAAAATCTTGAATATAATATGATTTTTTTAAAAAAATATTTTTTTATTAAAAATATATAGGAATCCTGGCTCACCCGGAAAAAAGAAAGCTGTCTGTAACCATTTTTTAAAATTTCAATTTTGGATTCCCCTAGGTAGGGGAATCCAAAATCGGGAAACATGACAGATGAAACACACCAACTACGTGATTTCGGTAATCAGTGCGTTTTTAATCCACCACAGCCCTAATCTCAATACTGGCGCTTCTGACCAATCCCCCTAACAATAACCCTCTGACTGTAACCATACCCTGTACTGGGTGTAGAGTATAATAGTTTCTTTGTATACTTATTAGATCAAATACCTCTATGCTGGGTCAGCCAAGGGGGTTGAGTTACAATATATCTTCTCCTATAACTGCTTTATGATAAAACTGCCACCCAGAGTAGGGCTGCTGTGGATTAAAAACATGACATTTACAGGAAATCCCATAATTGTTGCATCAAAGCCATTTTTTGTAATATAGCTTCCCCATGCCAGGGGAATCTGAATTGAAAACGTTTAAATATGGCCTTCTTTTTTCTGGAAGAGTCAGGCTGGGTACAGTGGTTTTCAAACCTGGTGAGATAAACATATATTAGTCAATTTAGAACACAGGTTCAGTCACAAAAAAATTTCAACTGGAACCAGTTGAATGTCAATTTAATCAATAAAGCCTCCAGGTATCTATAACCAGAAAACAAAAACAGTCAATCATACAACAAAAAAAAGCCAAATACCAAATTCCAAAAGCGAGACAGCAATCACATGGAACTCAAATTCAAAACCTGCACAATCCAGTCACTTCCTGAAGCATTCTACATCAAATTTGATCATGAGTGTGTGGCAAATATGATACAAACAGAGAACACATGAGGTTCAGTCACAAAATTGATGAGCTCAAACACAAATGACTCATTTTTTACAAACATTGATTATTTTTGGGACTCAAATTGGAAATAGTGGATTTCAGGAGTGAATCCACCAAAATTTATTCAGGGAGCTACAGCATTATTTTCAATGTACATGCTTCTAAATTTGACCATTTATGTCTGAGAGAATGTCTCAAAAAGGAGCACACATTTAAATAAAATTAGGTCTCTAGAAATAATTTGCTTTTCTGTTTTTAATAGAATTTTAATTGCTTTTTGTTAGTATGGGTTTTCAGGTGAAATTAACTTTGATGTTGTCAAGGATCAGCACCAGGAGCTACTCCAAGCTCAGGCTACTGATCAAGGTAGCACAACCATGGTGTTTTCTGTGTACACCCAACTCTATACAAGCTGTGAGGAGAGTGAGTTGTGCGTGTAACCAGCCCCATCCATGGGTGGCTTTTATGATAGCCAGTATGGTGCTCCCCAAGATTAGGCTCAACCTGCCCCTGTGCCACATTCTGGAGACTGGGCAACATTGATCCCCTCCATACCTATCCAATCATTGCCCAAGAATCCAGGCCAAGTAAACCTTGCCCTATTAATTTGGGTCCCCTTATCCCCAAAGTCCCCAGAAACACCAAATTACAACCAATGAGGTGATAGAGGAGATTGTGAGCTCCAATCAGAATGGTGTTAGTTTTGCCAAAATAGCCAATCAGCTTCAATTTACTGAGGCAGTGATTAAGCGTGAGCTCTGAGCCCTCTTGAAGAGAGGTGGTGCAAAGGTGGGCAAGAAGCCAAAGAAGCAGGTTGACTCTCAGATCAAGGAGGCACATCCCCTAATTCTTGACTTCCTCCAGTGGGACCCATACCTCTGATTAACTGAGGTCCACCACCTACTTGGGCTCAAGGGCATTTTTATTGCCTGCTGCACAGCACAGCTCTGGATGCATGGGCTTGTAATCAGTGTTATGATTCTGGCCAATTGGCTGGCCAATAAGTTTGATGATGGCTCTGAATTGCCCTACGACCCTGTGATTGGTGCCACCATCACCTTCTTCCTGTCCTCTATTTTGGACAATGTCATATTTATATCCTATTATAAATTATCATTACAATTCCATGGTTATTGCATTTTGAGTGAAAAGAAAACTCCCAAGAGCAAAAAGAAGGAAGCACAGGGGAAGGTGATTGGTGCGCTCCTTGCAGCTTCCCCAAAAGGGACTGTATTTTAACAGACCACAGCCAGCTACACCAATGGGTACTGGTACAGGGAAATTCCTCTCCAACCTGATAGCCACCTGAAGCTCAGCCAACTTAAAATTTCAAATATTCCTGAGCCACCAAATGGAGTGCACTGAAGTGACCTTAAAAAAATTCAAGCACTCAGCCACAATGTCTCAATTTTCCCTGCT
>QTSX02007509.1:0-28175 GCA_014839935.2 Entomophthora muscae | reverse complement strand
CTGGCTTGTCAGGAGCCCCCCCACATTCATTGTACTAGAGAGTTGATAGCTCTAGCCAATGAAGTGGACCTCCTTAAGCAAGATCACTCTGAGCTTGATAAAGACGTACAAGAACTAAGTGAAGTAATTGATTCAGTAAATAATAGGTTTGCCCTTTGTCTTTTAGTGGGTCCGTCTCTTACTTCCCAACTGGCTGAACTATCCTTAGTGGTAACAGCACAGGGTCAGCGCCAGGATGTTACTGAGCAGCAGACCGCCCTAGCTAATAATGCGGGCATCTGCACTGCTGAAACCTCTTTACCCTTGAGGAAAGTGTCCCCCAGCTGTGGGCCAGACAGCCCCCACCAAGTCCAAAGCAGAATTCTCCCCACACATAAATATACTTGATAGCAGCAATGGCAGAACAACTCCAGAAGCACACTTTAATCTTACCTTTAAGCAAGTCTTGACCCCAAAACCTTGACCATTGCAGCTTTCCTAACTATCTACAAAACTGCCATGAGAAGAGCCTCAGATGAGGTTAAGAAGGAACACATTCTGACCTTCTACGCCTGACCTACCAAGAGGTAGTAGTGTCAGAACTGCCCACCATTGAAACCTGGGAAGATATGAAGCAACTTATTATTGACAAATTTGGTGGTGACCTTAGTTTGGATTTGAAAAAGGACACCTTCATGCACTTTGCTTTTAATCCAAAGGAGACCCTAGCTGAATTTGAAGATAGATTCTACATGGAAGAAAAACAACTGATCACAAGCCACCAGTTGACTGAACATCAAGCATACATGGCTTGTGCTCAAGCCCTCAAGGTTAACCAGATCCTGTGTCTTCACTTCAAGACCCATAAAGCCATGCTTTCTTCTATGAAGAGCATAAAGACACTGTTGCAGGATATGTGCCTTAATCATTCTGGGGCAGTTGTGCGGGAGAATTGTGCCGCCTCTACCTCTGGTTTGTCTTCATGTGGCCCGTGTATCCTTACCATGAACTCACAGAATCCTCCTCAACGCCAGGGTTGCCATAACTGTGGACAGATAGGTCATCATTCCTGAGTCTGCACCAATCCTCAAGTTGAAGGAGCTGATCCCAAGGAACAGGCAGGAAAAGAACAGTCAACCTAGAGGCAGAGACGCTCTTGGTTGACAATTCTTCCCTGTCTCCTTCAATTCCCCTCTCCATTGCTGACTCTGAGCCTGCTGATACTGAGGCTCCTCCCATTCTGCTGCTATTCCAGGATATATCTGATAACTCTGAAATGGATGATTCTGATATGGAAGACCCTGACATCTATGGGTATTCTGTTCTGGCTGTCCCTGAAACTATTGCAGTACCTTATAAGCTACGTTCTGGGAAAGCTACAACAACTGTCAAGACTCTGCCTGAAGCCAAGGAGATTGTCTCTTGCCCTTACCTCACTTAAGCTAAGAGATCTCCTATGCTTATTGAATCTTCCAAAGAAGTTGCTGAGGTTGCTGACGCTGTGTTCAAAAACGTCTCCATCTTGCTCCCCCTCCAGACAATCTATAAGGAGTTCACGGGCCTAAGGTGTATGATCAAAAAGCAGGACAAAGAACTAGCAGAAGCCCAATACGTTTTGGCTGTCTTCCCTTCCTTTGGTTGTACTACCACCTGTGTTGAAATATCCATCCAAAAGATGAAGATTAAGGCTGTCTTAGACACAGGGTCTCATGTTAATGTTGTCTCCTCAAAGCTTGTCAAGAAGCTCAAACTTGCCACCAACCTTAACTATCATAAGTTGTATGGTACAGCAGGGCTGTCCATGACTTGCGCTATAGGAGCTTATTCTGCTCTTCCCATGCAGTTTAGCAAGCTACTCTTGACCGCACCTGCTGTTGTCTTGAAGAATGAGAGCTACAACCTTCTAGTTGGTACTCAATTCATTAGGGAATATAATGGGATAATCAACTTAAAGGACAGCCACCTCTCTATCTTAGGGTACAAGGTCCCTTTGATATTTGAAGAGCCAGTTAAAGTTCCTGGGAAGCGCCTCAAGACATGTGCCTTGGAATATCCCACTGGTGTTTTCACTTTAAAATACTGTACCCATCCCTCCAACATGAAGTGCCCTCCTATGGCTTTTCCTACATCTGAAGGGATTCCTCTCCTGGACACTTCCACATTAACTATTTCCCCTGAGTCTCAGGCTATCCTAGACTCCCAAATATTGTATGAGCTGCCTGAGTGTACATTCCTAGAGTTGTACTCTCCTCCCTTGCTAGGACACAATAAACCCTATCTTTGTCCAGGAATCTTGGATGTCTCTCATAAAGACCCTGTTCAGCTGCTGGTTGCCAACTTGACTGCTCTCCCCATACATGTGTCCAGAGGACAGTTTATTGGCTATGACAGGTTGTTGAATGCTCCTGACGTCCTATCACTTCATCCCTTTGGTACGTTCCAGGATTTCAACCTACCAGAAGACAAGCCCCAAGTTCTATCTTTGTTTACGGCACAAACTTCCCGCAATTATCCCCAGTTCAACAGAAGGAGATGCTCAATTTGCAAGATCAATTTACAGACATCTTTGCCAAAGACAGCACTGACTATGGTCTAACCAAAGGTGTTATTCACCAGATTGATACTGGTGATGCTCCCCCCTTTTGCGCTAAATCCTACTGCTGCAGTCAAGTAGAGGATGCTCAGGTGTCTAAAGAGCTCAAAAAAACTTCTAAACACTAGACTGCTTGCTCCTTCCCAAAGTATATGGGCCTTTCCCTTACTCATACTGAAAAAGAAGGATGGAGGTCATCATATTGTGATGACTACTGATGCTTGAATTCCTTAACCAAAAAGGATTCCTACCCCTTACCACACATTGATGATGCTCTCAGCCGCCTTGGGAGCTCCAAGTTCTTCTCTGCCATGGATCTAGCCTCTGGTTACTGGCAAGTTGATCTCTCCCCTGAGGATAGACAGAAGGCTGTGCTCATCAATTCCAAAGGATTTTCTAGCCTACACAAATGCCACAAGGTCTCTGCAATGCTCCAGCTACTTTCCAACAAGCCATGGACTCCATCCTCTGTGACTTGAAGCTCTTGTGTGTTTTAGTGTACTTAGATGATTAACTGTCTTCAGTTCTACCTTCACCAATCACCTGGCCCATCTTAAGGAAGTGTTCATAAAGATTCAATAAGCTGGACTTAAGTTAAAGCCATCTAAGTGTGCCTTCTTCAAGGATCACCTTGAATTCTTGGGGCATGAGGAGAATCAGACAGGAATTTGCCCCATGACTAAGAAAGTTGAGGCCATTGACAAAATTCTTTCGCCCACCAACCTGAAAGAAGTCCAAGTATTTCTGGGCATGATGGAATACTATAGACAATTTATTCCCTGATTTTGATGACACTAGTGAACCCTTGGTACAACTGTTGTGTAATGTCCCTTTTTGAAGGGACTGCCAGTCAACAATAAGCCTTTGAAACCCTCAAGCAAAAACTCAAAGAGGCTCCCATCCTAGTATATCCTGATTACAATAAGGAATTCATCTTATATACTGATGCTAGTGACCTGGCTATTGGGGATATCTTGGCTCAACTGGATGATGAAGGTTGGATCACTCTGTAGCTTATACCTCTTGTGTCCTGAATAAGAAAGAGAAGAATTACATTGTAACAGAGAAAGAGTGCCTTGCTGTGCTGCATGCTGTCAAGCAGTTCACCTTAAGTGTATGGCACCCATTTCACTGTGGTCACTGATCACGCTTTGCTCAAATGATTACAACAACTTAAGGAACCAGAAGGACAACTAGATAGATGGGTTCTCTACCTGCAAGGGTACAACTCCACTGTGCTGCACTGCCCTGGGATTCAACATCAGAATGCTGATGGACTGTCCAGAATGCCCATCCTTGCCCTACACCCTGACAAGGTTGACAGGTTGTATGAACTAATTGGATATACTTTGTCATGGGAGAACAAGACAGAAGAAGTTGGAGTCGCACTTTCTAAGTTATCTGAAGACACTCTCATTTGTGACAATCAGCTTTTCAAGAAAGTACAATACCACTACTTGCCCTATGTAAGGCCTAGTCTTTGCCTTTTGTTGGTGTTTCTTGCTCACAAAGAGACAGGACACAGAGGCATTGCCACGACCCACGCCTGGCTCCAGAAGAATTACTTCTAGTAAAATCTTTGCTTGCTGATTCCAGATGTTATTGCTAGTTGCCACAATACCAACTCCAATGATCTAAAGCCACCACACATGGGTTCAAGCTAGTCCCCCCTCAACACACATTTCATACTGTCAGTATTAACGCTGTGGGGCCTCCCCTCTGCTCTTGCTCTGGTTGCCATTTCATCCTAATTGCTGTTGATCATTTTAGCAAGTGGGTAGAAGCTTGACCTACTAAAGATATCACTGCCAAAACAACCACTGCCTTTCTGAGCAGGATCTATTCTTCCGCCTGGCTGTCCTCAAGTGTTAATGTCTGACAATGGGTCTAACTTCAATGCCAAGTTAGTGACCTCTGTTGTTGAAGCCTTGGGGTCTCATCAGTCTTTCTCTGCCCCCTATAATCCTTCCACCAATGGGGCAGTTAAGTGCGCAAACTCAACTCTGGTTTCTATCATAAGGAAACTCACTTACTCTGACGCCGTCAACTGGGATCTATGCTTACCAGCTGCTCTCTTTGCCTATTGCCTTAGCAAACATTGTGTCACTGGGTATTCCACTTTTGCTATGTTTTATGGTTGTGAAGCCACTACCCTGTTGCTCTTGGGGCCCCCTAATCTCCTCTGATATGGCCATGAATCCTGATGAGCATATCAAGGATCTAGTTAATTAAATCATTGATATCCAGGCTTCTGCCTACATGTCTGCCTATAAGACCAAGCTGCTAGAGCTCTCCTCTGACAATGCCAGGAGATCCCCTCTTCCTGAGTTCAACATTGGGTACCATGTTCTCTACTATCAACACAGAGTGAGAGGACAAGCTCATAAGCTAGACTCATTATGGATTGGGCCCTTGGAAGTGACCTTCAAGCAAGGGTCAGAGTATACTGTAAAACTCCTCTCTAGTGGTTGACCTTTTGCTTGTGTGCATGCCAAGTTCCTCCCAAGTATCACCCCCCTAAGGCCAATCTAGAGGGGGAAATGTTGTGAATGCCACCATTCACCATGTTTTGATTTTATCTTCATTGGGTTATTTTGAAGACAAATCTCTCTATTTTTCTTTTGCCCTTCAAAATGAGGCTGGCTCCAAATTGGTAAATACAATTGTTCAGTTTCCTGATTCTGCGCAACTCACTTTCCCCACTCATGCTTGTGGCAAGTGATCCTACCGTCCATGTACTGTTTTATGGTAAAGCTACACAGTATATAATCCCAATTTCTATACCCAATAAAAGTTGAAGTTATATTCAAATTTTTGTCTTTGTGTCTCCACGTACTTTGGCGCCTCTCTAGCTATGTCTAGCAGATATTATTTATTCAGGGCCACAAGGTAATCACATAGCCTTCCCTGCCATTCTAACCAAGACTTAGTACAAATCCAATCCTAAGGTTAGGATTTCCTGTTGTGACTCTGTGCTGCGCTTCAGATCACAACAACCACTCAGCTGCTAAACTCTGCGCCAGCTGCATCCCCCATGAGAAATGGGTCCAGGAAGCCAGCAAGCGCCTGTACCAGGCTGTAGCTAGTTGGTTTGCCACCTGGGTTGGCTCACAAACTGACAACCAGCTTGAAAGCTGGGAAGAGCTCAAAGCAGATATCACACACAATTTCTGCGTCACCAAATCCTTCCAAGACATTGCAATACAGCTCAGCAACTTTCCTCAGAAGACCACTATCACAGCTTACGCCAATGAATTTGAGGAAATACACCACAAAATAAAAACCCAGCACAAGCTGACAACATATAAACCAGAGCCTCATTCATCAACAGAATGAAGCCCTCTGCCACTGCCCTCATCGGCCCAGAGGTCAACACCTCCATGCTTGCGCTCATTGCAGAAGCCAAGTGCGCAGAAAAATGTGCAAACATGGAATATGCTGCACGCAACAGCAATTGCTCCTCAAACAGCAATGGCAGAGAAAATTCCAATGGCAACAAACGTCAAAACACCAATCATAGCAATGGCAACTCCAATTGCAACAATGGAAATCACTGTGATGGAAATTGCAGGATAGTATGAAGCTGTTTCTAAGTGATGCGGGATTACCACCCAAATCCACATAGAATTAATGATTAACCACCAACGTGGCTTCAAGTATCTTTTTGTAAAATTTCCAATTGTAATACCTGGATTAAGAAGGAGAATTAATCCTAACCAAAGTATCCCAAGATAAATGGCCTGAGACAACATCAAAAAATCTTCAGAGTAAAATTCTGGACATTGGGAGGCTACAAAATTTTCAGTTTCAAGAATGGGGGGAGGAGCTTCAAAATTGGCTGGCACAAAATTAACATTGGGCGGCACCAACAACAAAGTTCCAACTGCAGGACCCCATATTCCAGAAATGATTCTGTTGAGAATCAGATTGTACAGAATATATTGTGACAACCCAACCACAGGATGCATTTTTAAAAAGTAAATTAGAACTTGGGATAAATGATTTTTATTGAGTAAAATTTTAGGAGGGCTCAACTCTTAGAGTTGAAACAGTGAAAATTATTCAATATATATCAGAAAAATTGACTAAGCAATACCACCTGAGTCTTGACTTCCTATTCCTTCCACATTGTCAAGTAAGTATCTGGTCTAGGTTGCAAAGAACCATTGTGTGACTAGTTTCTGACAATCATGCTGATTGACAAGCTCATATTGGGTGTCCCTCAAATTACGCCAATTTAACAATGTCAATTTGAAGAGGAAGACCAGTTTCAGCTGACAGACTGGAGCAGCCATAACCCATTTTTGATTGACTGTTTGATTTAAATATGTTAACTTGGTTAATTTTGATAAAGGTTTTATGTCTTTTTGAGCCTTCTTGCTTGGGCAGATAATACCTGGCATGATGGAACCTACTGTGACATTACCCTTTGCTTTAGTCCTGGGCATAATACCACCATCCAGGAGATGAGATAAAGAGAAATTCTTATGTGCAGGTGGGAGTTTCATTGCAGCCAAGGTAAGTTTGGGATGACCAATAGCAGTGGGATTGCGCTTGTAGAACTCATGAATCAGATCTGGGGAATTAGAATAATTGTAGTGGGGAACCCAGAAGTTTTCAGAATCAGGATAACCCTTTCACAACACCAAGTATTCCAAGTGTTGTCAATTCTTGCGGGAAGCCAAAATACAATGTAACTCATACTCAGATTCTCCCTCCACAAGAATGGGTTGGGAAGAAGGAGTCTCTGTACCTTTAAAAGGAGTAAGAAGACATTCATGAAAGGTGTGGAAAATCTTGAAAGCAGGGGGTAAATCCAGCCAATAGGCAGAGGGGCCAATTTAATGTTCAACTTTGAAGGAGCCAACTTGTTTAGGCCCTAACTTACAACAGGGAACCTTCAGTTTCATATTGCGAGCATCAACCATGACTAGATCACCTGGCCTGTAAGTTGGACCTTCCTGGCGCTTGCAATCTGTGTATTCCTTGTAAGTTGTCACAGCAGCAGTGAGAGTAACCTTGAGCTCCTGATGAACCTGCTTCAATGCAGCAGCCTAATCAGTTGCAGCGTCCACGTTGCTAACCAAACAAGGACCCATATGAGAAGAAGGGTTGTAATTCACATTGGCATAAAAGGGAAATACTTGAGTTGACATGTGAGGGGTGTTATTATATGTGAACTCTGCCATAGGTAAATTATCACACCAGTCATCTTGTTGCGCATTAGTGTAGCAACAAAGGTAGACCTCTAAACTTTGGTTTACCCTCTTTGTTTGTCCATCAGATTGGGGGTGGAAAGCTGTGGAACAACACAATTTGATACCTAGAATTCCAATGAAAGCTTCCCAGAACTGAGCAATGAATTGAGGTCCGCAGTCACTCACAATCTTCATTGGGATGCCATGTAGGGAAAAATTCTATTCACAAACAACCTAGCTGTTTCCACCAAAGTAATTGTGGTTGAGCAAAGTAAAAAGTGCGCCATTTTTGTGAAGCAATCTACCACCACCATGATTGTGTTAAACCCATTGGAATTGGGAAGTTCACCAATGAAATCCACCAACACAGACATCCAGGGTCCTGCAGCAGGCTGCAGTGGAACTAATAAATCTTTAGTCCTGTTCCGGCTTGCCTTAGATCAAACACATACCAGTCAATCACAAACAAAAGCTGCCGCCTGCACTGTCAAACCTTTCCAGGAAAACTGGCGGTGGATTATTTCCACTGTTTTGTTTTTCCCTGGGTGGCCTGCCGTTGGACAAGTGTTATGAGTCTCCATGATTTCATCCCAAATAGTTCCTTCTGGGACCCACAAGCAACCTTGATGATATAGAACAGGACCTATTTTATGATAACCCTGAGGCTGACCTACTGGGTTTGCACATGCTAGCTCCAATAGCCTATCATAACCTTTGGACAAAGGTTGCAGAAACTTAACTTTGGAATATAAGTCCAGGTTTTCACCCTCAGTTAGGGACATGGTAGCCAGCGTAGCAGGTGGAGACAATACAAAAGACACCACAGCCTCATATGTAATCATAGTATGTGTTTTGAACTCAGCATTCACATTAGCATCTGGGAGATGGGAAGGATTCCTGCTTAGTGCATCAGCCAGGTGATTGTCTGATCCCTTAATAAACTCTTAGCGGAACTTGTATCTTGTCAGGTCACCATGCCATCTGGATTGACAACCTGACAAAACCCTGGGTTGTTGATAATATAGAAGAGCTTTGTGGTCAGTTCTTACTACAAATGTATAACGTGCTGACATGAGATGGTGATGCCAATGCTTTAGCAATTCCACAACAGCCAACAATTCCTTGTTGTAAATCATGTAATTGCATTCACAAGCTTCCATCTTTTGGGAGAAATACACTACTGGTCTCTCAATACCGTTGCCAGCAGTCTGCAACAACACACCAGCTACAGCATATTTGGATGCATCTGTGGAAACCACAAAAGGAAGCTCAGGATCCACATGTCTCAACACAGGTGACAACAACAAAAGAGCCTTGACTGCCGTGAACGCATTTGTGCACTCAGGCGTCCAGATCAAAGTCGTCTTACCACTAGCCAAATATAACGGGGCAGCCACTTCAGATAGGTGTGGAGTGAACTTCTTCAAGAATGTGCAAGTACCCAAGAAACTACAGAGTTGGGATACTGTCACAGGTATAGCATACTCTCAAACTGCAGCTTCCTTGTCAGGGGCAATGATGTGGCCATCCTCAAAGATCTATACCCTGAAAGGTAACCTTACGTTTGAAGAATTCACATTTTCTCCTTTAAATGACCAAGTTGGCCTGGAGGATGCGCTCTACCACCACTGACAGATGGGCTTTATGTGACTCCTCATCCAGAGAGAATACCAAGATATCATCCATATACACAATGGCACATACACCCAGGAGATCCCCCAAGACATAATCAATTAGTTGCTGAAAGCAAGCTGGAGCATTCTTCAATCCAAAAGGCATTACCCAGAACTGAAAGATACCCTTCTTGGTTCTGAATGCTTTCAACCATTCCATTCCTTTTGCAATCCTGATTTGATTGAAAGCATTCAACAGATCAAGTTTCAAAAATGCCTTCACCTTCTCAACACACCTAGAGATCTGTGCTTTGAGAGGTAAAGAATAGGAATCAGGGATTGTGATGTTATTTAAATTCCCATAGTCAACACAAGGACAAAGAGACCTATCAGCCTTTTGAACAAACAACAAAAGAGAGCAAATTCACAAAGCTTTTTTTTAATATATAGCCCTTTGCCAACATGTCACGAGTCCATTCCTCCAAACATGTGTCTTCCTTCAAAGTTAAAGGGTAAATAGGAGACGCAAATCAAATCAGGTCAATGGTAACTTTAAAGTCAAAGTCAAACTGAGTGTGCTTGGGAAGGACATCACCTCAGGTAGCGTCAAATGCCGCAGACCAGGGTTGTAAACATGCGGGTAAATCCAAACTTGTGGGGACAGAGACAGGAACCAATTGGATAGTCTGAGAGGATTTCTCCATTTTGGACATACCTAACAGCTGAATACAAATAGATATACCTGAAGAGTGTTCCACCTGTAACGCATTTTCTTTCAGTAAGGTGAATACATTATGATCTCTCCACCAACCCATACCCAAAATGATAGGATACATCAGGGAGGAGCAAACAAAGAACCTTGCAGTAAAAGACTGGCCCAAAACCACAAAGGTTACTGGCTTCTTCAGCTGGAAAGAGGGAGACATCTGGCAGTTCCCATCCCTAACAAGCATTCCTGGGTGGTACTTGAGTTGTAGCAAGTTGGCAGTCTCCACACTCATGAAGTTTTTTAAAGCACCTGTATCCAACAAAACGGCTGGCTGATAGATAGTCTGACCGTTATCAATGCTACCATAAAACAAGAAGTAACCAGAATTAGATTTATTGGCAGCAAAGGTGGCTATCTTGGCAGGGTCTTGTTTTTCATTGGCAGTACAGACGGCAGCTAAGGAGGCAGGATGTCCCCTGGAAGTAACGCTTGATCATCTCTTGGACAGCAGCTGGAAGAATGGGGTTATCACAATCAATGAGAACAAGGGGCACCTCTTTGGACGTAACCACAGAAGATTTGGCAGGTACAACGTGCTGAAGCATTGCCAAAGAGCTATCAGGACTGGACACTACTGGGGCCTCTTTTACATTGGCGGTTTTATTCACCACCGCTAATTGCAACTGAGATGGACTAGGGGGAGAACAATCTTGGCTTTGGTTGTAAGGAACTACCGCAGAGCAAGGACCAGAAAACCAGGAGCACGCAGCAAGTTTGTCCTCAATTATCAACACACCTTGCTTGGAAGTAGATGGATTTGAGACCAGAGAAAGAATTTGGCTTACCAGGGCCTCAGTTGTGGTTAACAGGGAATCCCAAACCGCCAAATCCTGGGCAGTCTGGTCAACTACTAACCACAACACTGAGAGTTTATTCACCTTAGGGACCTTGATTGTGCGGCAGTAGGCAAGAAACTGAGGAAGGAATATTGAAAGCGGAATAGTACCCTGATGGAAGGCATACAGCTTACAATATACTTTGAGCTCCTCAATAGATACACACAAATTTTTTAACAAAGGGTATAGAGATGCACTTTCAGTTAAAACATGTGGATTGCGCTCCACCGCGGACAACAATCATTCACAAGCATCCTCAGAAACCTTTGTCATCACATGGTAAACTTGGTATTTATGACTAAGGCTCAAACCAGAATAGAATGATAATGCTGACAAAACTTCACGCAAAATCTCATATATGGGTGGAGCAGGAAAATAATCCGGACGCCAAAATGACATGATGCAACAGAAATAGGAAACAGAAGATCCAGTCTCAACAACTGAATTTGGAGATGGAAACCACAAATTAAAGAAAAGCCCAAACTGAAAGCTCAGAAAGGAGCTGATACAAATAAACATGGCAAACACGGATATCTCAACGGAGCAGGGGAAAAGAAACACAAATTTGTGACAAACTGCTTCCAAAAACTCAGATGTAGAAGAGTTGAGTAATGTAACAGAAATTGCGGGATAGTATAAAGCTGTTTCTAAGTGATGGGGAATTACCACCCAAATCCACATAGAATTAATGATTAACCACCAACATGGCTTCAAGTATATTTTTGTAAAATTTCCAATTGTAATACCTGGATTAAGAAGGACAATTAATCCTAACCAAAGTATCCCAAGATAAATGGCCTGAGACAACATCAACAAATCTTCAGAGTAAAATTCTGGACATTGGGAGGCTACACAATTTTCAGTTTTAAGAATGGAGGGAGGAGCTTCAAAATTGGCTGGCACAAAATTAACATTAGGCAGCACCGACAACAAAGTTCCAACTGCAGGACCCCATCTTCCAGAAATGATTCTGTTGAGAATCAGATTGTACAGAATATATTGTGACAACCCAACCACAGGATGCATTTTTAAAAAGTAAATTAGAACTTGGGATAAATGATTTTTATTGAGTAAAATTTTAGGAGGGCTCAACTCTTAGAGTTGAAACAGTGAAAATTATTCACTATATATCAGAAAAATTGACTAAGCAATACCACCTGAGTCTTGACCTCCTATTCCTTCCACATTTTCAAGTAAGTATCTGGTCCAGGTTGCAAAGAACCCTTGTGTGACTAGTTTCTGACAATTGTGCTGATTGACAAGCTCATATTGGGTGTTCCTCAAATTACGCCAATTTATCAATGTCAATTTGAAGAGGAGAACCGGTTTCAGCTGACAGACTGGAGCAGCCATAAACCATTTTTGATTGACTGTTTGATTTAAATCTGTTAACTTGGTTAATTTTGATAAAAATTTTCTGGCTTTTTGAGCCTTCTTGCTTGGGCGGATAATACCTGGCATGATGGAACCTACCATGACAATCACAGCCAAAGCGCAAACCAATCCCGTCCCAAGAAGGAGGACACCACCAAAGTAAACAATGCTGAAACACAACCCGCTATGAATCTGACCCCACATTCTCTGACCTCAAGGGTCTCAAAACAGAGGAACAGGGAAAAAAGGAGGGTGAACAGGCTTAAGTGCCCCTGTCTCCCCCCAACTTGACAAGAAACTGTACCAAGGCACAAAATTTGCTGCTTGCATCACATGTGTCCCGCAATCTTCCATCTTTATGAATGTAAAAATTAAAGATCACTCACAACTTCTTGTCTATCCATGCACCTATAAATCACATAAACATAAAATTTTATTTGACTCTGGTGCACAACACACTATGATTAGCAAACCATTTGTAACCAAATACAAAATACCAGTTGTCAAATCCAACTTCAAATATGCCAGAATGGCAGACAAATCAAAGGTTCTACTCAAAGGCAAGACAAATCCCTTTAGAATTGACCTCCAAGGAATACAAACATCCATCAAAGGACTTGTCATGAACAACATAAGCTACAACATTGTAGCAGGCATGAACTGGTTTAACCAGGTGAAACCCAGCATATTTTGGAAAAAAGACCATGACCATCAAATGCAACGGAGTCAAATTTAATATCCTCAAAGAACCCAACAATCTCATTCTAAGAGACACATTTTTTTTCCAGTTCATAAACAAAGACAACTCAGAACGTCTAACCAAAGACAGTACCCTCCACATAATGAGATAAACCAAATTCAATAATATGTAAAAACCAAGGTTCAATGCCCAGAACTTGTGGTACCCCTAAACAAATAAGCTCATGTATTCAAGGAAGAACTCACAGAGTTATCACCCAAATGAGAGGTCAAACACGGCATTGACCTATGTAAAGCCATTCTTAAACCTGCACCCCTCTACAGACTCTCCCTCATGGAGACCCAAACCCTCAAAACCCATATTGAGGACATTCTAGCCAAAGGATTCATTCACCCGTCCAAATCCTCATGGGGAACAGCAGTGTTCTTTGTAAAGAAAAATGAAGGCACTCTTTGCCTAGTAACTGACTACAGAGCTCTCAATGCAAGCATAGTAAATATTAAATATCCCCTTCTACTTATAAAATACCTGTTTGAAAGTCTCTCAGGAGCCAAATTTTTCTCCAAAATTGACCTCACCTCAGGTTATAACCAGGTTGAAGCAAAATAAAAGGACATACCAAAAACTGCATTACAAACACAATTAGAATCCTTTGAGTATATATTAACAAACTTTGGGATGACAAAAGCTCCTACAATATTTTTCACTATGATGAACCAAGCACTAAAAAACCAAAGAGGAACACCTCATGCATGTCCGCAAGACACTCAATTGACTTGCAAAGCACAAGCTCTATGCAAAGCCTGGCAAGTGCCAATTTATAGAAGATAAACTCTTGTTCTTGGTCCACATTGTTTCAAATGGTGGCATTAAATAAGACTCAGATAAAATTAAAGCCATAAACAACATGAAATGCCCTGCCTCTGTTAAACAAGTTAGATGTTTTCTTGTAATGGTAGATTACCTAAAGAAATGCATCAAATACTGTAGAAAACCAACCACACCAATCAATGAATTCACCAAGGGTAATGCTAAAAAGAAATTCATCTGGACACCTGAATGTGACAAGAATTTCCAGCTACTAAAACAAGCTCTGATCAAAGCACCAATCTTACAATACCCAAATAAAAATGGGTGCTACAAGCTTGAGTTGGATGCCAGTGATACCACCATTGACACAGTGCTACACATCTGCCAGCCAGGACAGCAATACTTCCTGCCAGTATGTTATGAGAGTAGAAAACCTACTAACACTTAGCAGAGGTACCCAATATATGATAAGGAATTGCTAGTAATATATCACACATGCAAGAAAAGGAGATGTTACCTAGAAGGATATTTAAACATCTGAGTACTAACTGACAATAAATCCTTAATATACTTTAAAACTTAAAACACACTTGCACATCAACAAGCCAAATGGACGTCCTTGCTTGAACATCTTAACCTGGACATTCAGTACAAAAGGGGGGCAGAGCTGGTTACTGCTGATGCTCTATCTAGGCTATGCCACCCTAGAAAAGATCACCCTGACCACCTGGATCCAGATTGGCCCAACCTATACAGCACTGAGTATAAAACTAAAGGCAAAGATCCCTCAACCCACCAGTTAACTCATGAAACACTAGTAAGAATCGAGAAACACTTCCATGTGTCAAATGATACAGTATATTGCATCATCAAAGACAAACACATCCCCTATGTTCCCCTTGTATAAAGGGTTGATACTATCCTAAGAAATCACTGCCTACTAGGTCACAAAAAAGCCAATAACCTATACCTCACACTAAAGGAAATAGTATGGTGGCCTAACCTAAAACAAGACATTATTGAGGACCTAAAAAAGTGCACAGTGTGTGAAAAATACTCAAGCACCAAAGCACTACAACCTACAGTCAACCCAGTACCTGAACCAGAACCATTTAAGTTTTGGGGTCTAGATGTAGTAGGCCCTTTTCCAGAAGCCAAAACAGGACAACTCTTCTTAATTGTAGCCATTGACTTTGCAACACACTGGCCAATCTTCTGGGCAACCAAAGACCACAAATCAGAAACAATCAACTGCTTTATCAATAAGGCAATTATAGCTGGCTATGGAACTCCAGACTAAATCATCACTGATGGAGCCCAAAAACTATAAGGGCATGTGGTGAATAATAACCTTAAAAAGAACATCAAACACTCCATAACCTCATCCTACAGGCCACAAGCCAACAGCAGAGTTGAACGCCTAAATGGAAGCCTCATCAAAACCCTTGATAAAATTATGGATGGCAAAGCCAGAGACACATGGCCACTATATGTGAAACGTGCATCATTAGTATCTTAGATATGCACTAACCAAGGGACAGGCTACTCACCATTTGAATTAAAATATGGATAAAAACCAGATATAGCCACCCAGAATAACCAACTATATGTGAAGATTTCCCCAGGGAAACCCCCCACAGTGAAACAGGCCCCAGGCTACAACACATGCACCTCAAAACTAATATAGCAGAAAACAAGATACTCAAAAAACAAAAGGTGACCTCTGCAGAGGAACTTTTCCCAGTAAACTCCCCTGTCTGGATCTTTGCTGAAAACAGAAAGAAATTGGATTCAATACACAGAAGACTGGGAAGGATTGTCAAATAACAACCAGACAGAAACACCTACCTAGTCAAGTTTCAAGGCACCAATGACCCTATCACTAAAAAGTATCACAGATCTCAACTTTGCCTCATTAAAGGAGAACACTCAACTTGTCTAGTACCCACTAGCAAACAACTCCAGGAACTTCAGGCAGCAGCCAACAAGACTAAGCCCCCTCATGATGTACCAGAGTAACCCATTAAGGGAGGGGTGTTTTGAGGAGCTAGATGTACTGGTATTCTGGCCATTGCCAACAGAAGTAACATTGTTGTAAATTAGGTGCATATTAGAATGATCAAGGCTATCAGTGGAATTAATCCTGGTATTCAAGGCTAATTGATTTACATCCAAATCCGTTGGATCTGACGGATTTGCAATTCCAATTGTATCTTGGATGTTGCAATGATTTGGTTGACCTGTTACATCTAGTTGGATTGAGTTTGGGAACTGAAAGCAGCTTCCGTAATGGGCAGCTGCAAGCTGCAGCCACTCTGGGGTAATATGCATCCACTCTTCTCTGTCAGATTGTCTGGATCATCCCAAGATGGAAAGAACATGGATGCAAGAGCCTGGTGGACACCAGAAGATCCTGTAATGTTCCTAACAATGGTGCAGGTGTTAATAACACTCCTGCATCCATTGTGCAGCCAGTATAGTATATAAACCTCTCTTTTTTCTAAAGAAAATATACACTTTTATACTTTTCATACATTATCTACTTGCTTTTACACTCTACTTAGTTGTTACCTTAGATTTAAAGGTAAAGACTTCAGAGTCTTTAAGACTTGTATTAAGTTTGTGTATAGGCCTGCTGCTATACTCTACCCACAATCAACTATAGACATTAAACCCAAAGACGTCCAAGGCCAAATTCACAACAAACATCCTATCATTGCCTGGTTGGGTACCAATCCAATGCTTGGCTCAAAATTCCTGAAATGGCAACAAATCAATATCCCTCAACTTTTCCAGATATCCAGCTATCCAAACTTGACTCACACATGACCTTCAATATATTTGATCCAATTTAAGTCCCCGCCACAGTGCACAAAGTATATAGACCTAAAATATTATCCAATAAAATTTTACTCTTCTTCTATAAACCTATCTTCTAAGCTTCCCCAGAAGTTGCTCCTCATCACTATCAAAAATAGGTATGTAATCAGATTGATGAACCAAAGGTTCATAACAAATTCATTTGATAAGAATGATGATACAGAATCTCACAGATCTTCTTGAATTATCTAGCCACTCACATGCAGGTGCCTCTGAGCATTATTCTTGTGCTATCTGGGTGGCATGGTTGGGAATCCCAACTTATGTTGTCTGGTTGGCTGGCTTGTAAAATTTTTTGGGTTTTTCAGGAACAGCTGTTTGGCCTACTATTGGCCTATCTTTGCTTAGCTGACTATTGACTGTGCTAAGGTTGGTTGCAGGTGTCATGGGGACATTTTCAAATTGTTTACTTGATTTGGGCTGGTCTGGTAAGCAATCCTGAGGTTGAGAGTCTTGTTTAAAAAAGAGGTTCTTAATTGGGAACCCCAAATTACCAAATGGAGAGTGGGCTTGAACTGGGAGCTCTGAGCAGCTATATTTAGCCTGCCCAGGCCCAGCCAAACCCACCAAGGCTTGTACATAGCTTTTGGGGCCCAGGACGGGCCCCACAGATACTGGCAGGGCAGGAATGATTCCCACACCTGGATATTCACTTTTCAAAGCAAATACAGGTGCAGGCAGGCTCCTATCACCTGTTCTGCCCGCCTGGTGGCTGGGAGCTGGTTCAAATCTTGATGGGGATTTGAAATTGTTACTTCTGTAACAGATAAGAGTGCCACCAATTATTCATATATTGGGGTTTTTCAGGGAATTATTTTACCAAGAGGGAGTAACTGTAGATGTTGCATCAATAGGTATTCATTTTCCATGAATATGATAATTTTTGGCTATATTTTTTTGAGAAATAATTTAAGATTTTTTATATAATATAATAATTTTATAGTAAAAATAGTTGATTCATAGTTATTTATTCTTAAATTGTATTTTTATTAAAATTTTCAATTATTGTGCCTTATTTTTTAAATTTTTTTGGGCTTTATATGATCATATTGCCCTAATAATTTGTAGGGATTCATTTTTAATAATTAAAATGTTCAGCATTTGAAATTTTACTTGGTAAAAAAGTGTCGATATCCAGAGAGCCACATGGGAATAAACTCAATTTAGACTTTCTGATGTGTTGACATCCAGACAGTTTAAATGCTGACAGTTGCCGTTTATTTTACCTTTGCCTTACTCTACAAAAGCCCAGCCAACGAAGATATATTAATTTATAAATATTAATTTATTATTAAATTAGAGTTATAATTTAGCTATAGTCAGGGGTCTCCATCTGTTCGGTAGGGGGAGCAACTAAAAAGTCATATGTGGCAAGACCTGCCAAGGCCCCAAGAATGGGAGCAATGATGGGGATAATGAAATAGTATCCATGGGAAGTAAAGGGTTCAGTACCCCAGCCAGCCATGGCAGTAAAGAGACGTGGTCCAAAGTCACGGGCAGGGTTGAGTGCAAAGCCAGTGAGCCATCCAGTACACATGCCAATAGCAGTGATGACGCCGCCGATTGCGATGGGAGCAAGCCAAGATGGAGTCTTGTGGCGGGGATCGCTTACACCGAGGATGCCAATCACCAGGAACGCAGTGCTGACAAGTTCAATCATAAAGGCAGAGAAATTAGACACGTAGTCAGGAGGAAACGTAGCAAAGATGCCAGCAGTGGCCATTGGCCCAGAAGTCATGCGCACGCCTTCGTCCAAGTGTTGGATGGCAGGGAAGCTAACCAGCATCACCAAGGCTGCACCAAATATGCCACCCAGCAGCTGAGCCAGGAAGTAGCCAGGAAGCTTACGCCACGGGAACTTACGAAGCACACAGTTGGCCAACGTGATGGCTGGATTCAGATGGGCTCCTGAAACAGTGCTAGCAACATACACTCCCATTCCCAACCCAAGCCCAAACCCTAGATTGATTGTCAAATACGCAGAGCCCTTGGCGGCAGGATTCAGCACGCCCTGAGCTACTGCCCCATCACCAAACAGCACAAGAATCAACGTTCCCAGGAACTCCGCCATGTACTCGCGTCGGAAATACCAGAACCCTGCATTCAGAAAGGTTAAGTTTTGGCTCTCGTTACTCTGGTTTGCATTATTGACATCCAAGCGCAACTCGCCATTAAATTCTTTTGGAACGGGCTTCTTGAAGGCTTTGATTAGAAAATTATTGGCTGTATTCATTTTGATTCCTTCATCGCTTCTTCTCTTGCCTTTATACCTTCGCTAGCCAGGACACATTGGCTCTTCTCGCGGATCTAACATCTCAGCTTCGATCGTCGCTTCAACTATCTTTTTATGGACTTATGTAGACATTCGTTAAATAAATATTTATAATTTTAAAAATATAAGTCATCAATAACCTCGGCACGATCGACACTTCAAGACAACATCACAAAGCATATAAAACACTCAAACTTTGTAAATATCTCTCAAAACCTAAATTGGAATTGCAAATTGAAATCACAAGACTGAATCGTCTCAGCCAAAATATAACATATTATTCCTTGAAGCACTGCTTAAAAAATCTATTTTAATTCTAATTAATCTGCAGTTAAACTGACCCACATTAGTTTAATCTAAATTCAACCCAGCATTCACACGAAATGATCAAATTAAAAAATCCAAGATTAAAAATATAACTGTGTCCATCTAAAACCCGTTTCATACTTTTGTATCACGATATTCAGCATCGCAACAAACCATATAGAGAAAATAAAAACAAGAAGTCTTACATGTTGTAGAAGTACAACTTGCTTAACAAAATGTGGGATTGTCAAATCCAACAAACACATTTTAAATTGTAAATGTGAGTAACTCAGCTGAGTTAAAAATAAAATATTTAATAAAGTCAATCATTTTATGGTGGGATACACTATCTAGAAAGACACCATCTAGAAAACTCTATCTAGAAAACATCATCTAGAAAGATGCCATCTAGAACCCCTATATCAAATTGCTGGCTAAACTGCACCAGATAACTTAAAAATAATAAAAGCCCAAAAACATTTCACAAACAATGTCATGAATGACATTTCAATACTTGTATTGAAAACCTGGGAATCAAACCCTGGGTCTCAGAAAAAGCCTTGTTATGACCAGGATAGATGGGGGCCAGCCAGATTGCCAGTTGGGCCAAACTCTGGACCACCAGAGATATCTTACCCCAACCAGGAGGAACAGAAACCTGCCAACTTGCCAAGTGTCAAGACTGGAGGTTCAAAATCAACATTGGAAACCCCAGCATTGAACCCCAACCTTCCAAAGGCTACTTGAGTCATACAAAATGGACGGGAACCCGCCAACTTGTTAAGTTGCAGACCCGAGTTGTCAAATTACTCCGAGACCCGTCAGATTCTTGAAGACAATTCCCCAAATGGACATCAGATTGCTATTAACCCTGTGCTATCAAAGACCCAGACCTATGCTGAAGTTGTAGCTTGCCTAAAGGAGGTTACAACAAGGCCTCCTACCAGTCCTGCTAATGATCACCAGCTAATGACAGCCTCCAGTCCAGAATGGATAATACAATTTGACTGCTCAGGTGATGTGGTGAACAGTAGCGGCGGAACAAAGCATCATCACTTCTGTTCATCAGAGCAAGCACAACTAGGATCCACTGCCCGCAAACCAAGAAGCCAAGGACCAAGCCCTGCCAGTACCTTGTCTGTAATCTGAACCCTGCAAAAATATAAGAAGCAAAGTCCCATGGTATAAAAACCCTGGTGGTATGGTGAAGACCACATCATCATTTTCAATAATAAAGTTTTATGAACCTTATGTTTGAACAATTTTTACCCTATCTAGTCTTAGTGATCTTCCATCTTAACTCCAGCCAAGTAGAATATCAGACAACTGCCCCCTCTAGAGACCAACCTGCCAACCCTCCTCAGGCACTATATTGTCCCACTAGAGCCCACTTTGGACCTTTGCATTTTACCAAATACCCGTCCAACCCCTCCTACTTGGAGTACGGCTTGGAGACCATCCTCATTTCTGATCCCCTGGCAAGGACTAGAGAGACCAAATACATAGAAAACAAAGGAAAGCGGTACAAGTGGCCACCAAGATTGTTCAAAACCAAGTACAATTATCTGCCTGCATACTTTGTCCCCATGACTCCGCCCTTAACCCTGTGACCTGATCACCCAATGGAATCTACTACCACCGCCAAGATTGTTCAAAGACAGGTAGAATTATATGCCTGTCTACTTTGTCCCCATGACTCCACCCTTAACCCTGCAGCCCAACTGCCCAATGGAACCTACTACCACTACCAAGACCATATCCACCCAGTCAGTTGGAGTACTCTATATTGCTTTGACAGGATTTTTGGGCTCTATGGTGCCCAAATCTGGGCTCTGGCCTTTATTTGGGCGATCTGTATCCTATATTATCAAGTTAGCACCCATCTTATGGTGGGCATTACCCACTGGCCTAGCTGTACTCAGTCCTGAGTCAACCAATGCTTCTACCTATGCCTGTATTCCTGACAAACAATAAGAAAACATATTTCTAGACTCAAAATAATCCAAATCTTCCAAATCTGCAATTTTAATGTGGGGTCAGCTAGTACAAACTATAGTGTGCAAAGCTCCAAAGTCAACACACCCCAAAACTGTCATATTTCTGTATTAATTTTTGACCCTATATTAAATATGTATACTAAGAATAAAGTAAAAATCAAATATTTGAAAGGAAAGAATTTATTGGTGAAGAAAGTAGATTAGGGTTTAGCCCCAAGAGCCTTGGAAACGCCTTTGAGATGGGTAAGAGGCCTTCTCTAGTGTAATAGGTCAAACCCTTTTTAGTAACACTAGCAAACTTGACCTTTTAGTCTGCATGATTGGATACAACAGCTTTGCTTTTGATGGCCTGGGTTAAAGCTGGTGCCCATGGTCATTCTGGATCTTCAGCTTGTTGATAATTACAATGAATCTGGGCTTCTTTACCTTAACCATGTGGGAAAATTGGTTGTTCCAACCTTCATGTGATGAGGTGGTCTTAGTTACACTGTCCTTAACCTGATTATAGCAGTTCCAGTTGATGGTATCACTAGCCTTGTATATATAAAATGATCAATGAACCATTTTAAAGTTGAAACCCAAATAATAAAGATCCTTATATGATAAGGAATAAAACTGTTATATTAAAAGTGTTTTTTAATGGCTGTGTTACAGGGAGAGATTACTATCAAAGCAGCTTTAATTTGAGTTGATTATATGTGGCCATAAATTAATATCATACTTTATTCCCAGTTAATAAGAGAAAGGATTGGATTTATTACATAAAATTATAATTTGTTATTTAATTCCAGATGCCATCTTTCTAGATGCTGTATTTCTAGATCTGTAATTCAGGGTATTTATTAAGTGTTTTTATACTCAAAAAATCTTATTTGGATAGCACTCTTTTTATTTTAATTTGTGATAGCGTTTTCTAGATCCTATTTTCTAGATGCCGGATTAGAAACCAATATTTAAAAAATAACTAATTGATAGTTTTATTATTATTTTTAATTGTGCTGATGTAAATCCTGACTCTATTGCAATTTTTTTTCTAGATGGCGTCCTTCTAGATAGCGGTTTCTAGATGGTGTATTACACCCATTTTATGTGACATTATATGATTTATTTAAAATTGCAAATTCTAAATCCTGAGTATAAATAATTCAACTCATGCTATGCATAACCTAGAAATCAAATCAGGGATACAGATAACAGAAATGTGGGATAACAATGTACAATATATATCTTATTGAATTATATTTCTTTAAAAACAACTTGAAATAGTTAAAAAAATAAAAATATGGGATTGTCAAATCTGAAAGCCAAATTTCAAATCATAAATAAAAATAATTTAAAATGTATTTAATTTTAAGTCACCCTAATAAAGATTTAAAAAATTAATTATAGATCCACATTGATTATTTTATGAATCACTGGCATTCTTGAAAATTCACCCAATTTCAGTTTAGGACAATCAAAAATTAGATTGACACTATTCCCTGATTCAAACACATTTACCAATAAACTTGACTATATTATACATTCCTCTTATCAAATTTAATTTTTGATTAAAACATTTTATTTATTTAACATTAGCCAAAACAAAAAAGTTCACTGAGTCCAATGAAATTTTACAGGAGTATGCAGGGTCTGCTAGTATAGTGGCCACTTCCTATATAATTTCCCAACTCACTAACTCCAAACAGAACAATATCAATTAGTCTGATATCTCTCCTGCTTTGCCCATTATGATCTTGTTTGCACACCATTCACAGGCAGCTGCTAAACAGAATCCTGATATGACACTGGCACCAAGCAGTAGCTAATCAAGCAAGGTTTTATTCATAAAAGTGAAAATATCAGTGAGGTCAATCAACATAAATCAGCCAGTACTGAAAATGAAAATATTCCTGCTATGGTTAATTGACCTGCAAGATCCAAAACAAAGTTTATTAACCCTGTTTTTTGGTAAATGGTTACAAAACTGGAATGAAAATGCCACTTAGAAAAATTGCAACTGGATTTTTAAAGTCAACTGTTGCTACAACACTGCAGGCCTATTATAACTGCAACACCCCTAAAAAAACACCAGCTAGCTCTTAAATATCATTCAAAGGGGTTATATAATCTTAAATAATGGCTAATATGGATTGTGATCCCAGGATGTCCCTTCTTAAAATGCCTCTCCAACTAGGGCTCCATAAGGTTTTATCAATAAGAGAAACATCAATTATTGAATTTGTGGTATCATAATTGCCACATTTATCATGAATAAAATATTTTCAATGGGTCAAAATCAGTTAATAATGATCCATATTCTTTTATTGATATTATAAAAGGAAGAGCAATGTGAATGCACATTGACATAGTTATGCTTTTCTATGAAATTATTTATTCAAGTGTCCAAGATTTTGAAGAAAAGTAGATCCAATCTGATGTTGTCACAGATGTGCTAAATGGAAATGGATTTGATGGATATTAAGTTAAAAGTTAGATATAAAGCTGTTTATGAATTAGGTGATTGGGCAAGCAATTGGTTGAGAACTTGTGGAGGCTAGTACGTTCTGGATTCAAATCAAATCACTTTGAAAAATGGCCCAATAAAAGGCTCTGGGTGATTAGTAAACACCAGCGCCTTTAATTCTGGATCTAAAGCACACACCTGGTTTCTGAGTCTGAAATAATCAATGAAGATGGCATCAATAATCCAATCAATTGGTCAATCCTCAACTCTGGATTGGTATTAATGACCAATGTTGGTATTGATGCCCAATATTAGTGTTGATGCCAAGCATGGCCATGATTCCCCCACTTCCCCTTTATCAATTACCCATCTTAATGTATATAATTAGTAGATATAATAAATAAAGACACCTTTTTACCCCCAAAAAATTGTTCAAATCATCTGGATTTTACTACCCTGCTTACATGTATAACAATAGAGCAATCATATGGGGCTAAATCTTATACAGGATATCCAACAGCTTACAACACAAAATTTTAGCGCACATGGCTATTTTTGAACCTGCAACTGGTACTTCCAACCCCCACAACTCCTTCTTGATGGAGGGAGAACTGCCTCAAGGCAACCTTAACGCCCACCCTGACATTTCTTGTGGCCTTTCTCAACTTTGTCAATTTATGGATGAAATCCCCTGCCCTTTACTGCTTGGCAGCAGACTCCTGCTGCTATTGACAGCACCTACTCCAATGGAGGTGGACACAAACGCCAGTCCTTCAGAGGAGGTTATCCAGCAAACCATGACTAGAATGAATAATTGAGAAGATGATAGTGGACAACAATCTCAACTTCTTGCCATCCAGCATCTGTCAGCTGAAGCTTCCCTGGAGAGGTTCATGAATATCATTTTGGTTAATCTAGGCTAACTTTTCAAAAACCTCTGCACTGCCAAACATGTAAAGAACTATATTCAGCACTTTTCTCACCCAGCCATCTATCACAACCAAGTACACCTAGGACGCCTTCAGAGTCTGGTACAGGACCAAAGCACATTATTATCAAATCAATAAAAATTCCTTTGACTTATGTAAACAGATCTACCTGCAAATTTTTGAACTGATGAATATCAGCTCTCAGAAGTTGCAATGGTGCAGAACAGCAATATTCCCTGGTATGAAGCTGTAGAAAAAGTGTTCAACTCCCTTGTATCACATCAAGTAATTAAAACTCTTTGACACCAAGGGTTAGACTCTAATTTAATTTCCACAGTGCCATCCCACATCAAAGACAATGAACCTTTCATCTGTGACCTTGTCCAAGAAGTTACTATCTTGAGCCAACTATTGGCAGTGCTTCCCTTGGTGGGTCACAACCAACCTGCTGCAACAACTCCCTCTCCGTCAAGTGCAATGATAAACAGGGATATATTAGAACTCTACAACCACCTATCCATTTTACAGCAAGAATTGAAGGAAGCTGGTATTAATCTGACATTCATCTACACAGAGTTTGGTGAGGTCAAGAACAAGGTTGATGGCTTTCAGGATGAGAAGACCACCCTGTCCATCTGGTGCCAAAGTCAAGACAAGCTCAGTACTGAAAAGATTTTCAGACTCCAGGATACATTGGTTGCCCAGAAAAAGCAAATAGATCTTCTGGAAGAGGAATCAGACATCACTATCCTGAAGAAACAAGCTTATGCCAACAAACTGGGCAAACACCAAGCTCTGATGGCTTCCCTCTGGGACAAGTTAGAGAGATCAAACCACAAAATGGCCTACTTGGATCAGAAGGTGGATGGCCTTCCTTCCCTACACCATCCCATGCAGACTGGCTGTCAGTCCCAAGCCAGCTATAGGAACTCCTCTGGACCAGAGGAGTACCACAGACTAGACAGCAAGGAGGAGAACAATTGAAGGCTTCCTTGCTTCATATGATTACTAGAAGTGGTAACCAATAATTATGGATCATCAGTGGTCATCATTGAAGAGACAGTAAAAGACCTGTAAGCTTGGAAAGAAGAGGCTTTTAAGGCTGCTTTCAAAGCATGCTTTTCTGCCTCTAAAGTCAACTGCAACTAGACTGCCTCCCCTAGATGGCCATATGCACTAGTAATGTTGGCCCTTTCTTACCACTTTGTTGTTCTTAAAACCTGATAATCTTCCCAATTTTGATAGGAAGAAAAATGTTGCCATGTTTCTTCAATTGTATAAGAACTCAATGTATGGAGCATATGAGACTATAAAGGACACTACTATAATCAACTGTATGGATACTAAAACCCAGACATTGATCCTACTCTGCCTATCAGAAAATGAATTTACCTACGCCAAAATCTTCTGGGCACTGATGGAGGAGTTTGGCAGCCAGGAAGACCTTCTAGGACAAAATATGGACTTTTTTAACACCAAACTTAATGTTGGGGAAACCTTGATGGACGTCACATTTAGGTTTTACCTAGAAGCTCAGACCTTGGCCTCTGTGAAGGTGGTGTTCTTCATTGACATATAATTGGTACTAATCAATGCTGTATATGTCAATAGGGAACTCTCTATGGATCTTAAGTCTGGAATCTAAACTGCCCAAAATATTCCTTATATGATTTGGTTGTTACATACTTAAAAAGAAGAGTTTGATATACCCTTAATTCAAGGAACACCCAGGCCTTTCACCAAGACCAGACCCAGAAAATTCAGTGCTGAAGGCTCAAAGACAGTCAAGATCAATCCTGGTAGCTTGAATAACTTGGCCTGCCTCTTCTTCAAGTGCAACAAACCTATACACCTCTATTGGGACTGCAAGTCTTCCTTCAAGGTCTTGGTGATTGATGCAGAACCATAAGAAGATGGCTACACTAAGGACGCCAATGTTGAGGAGGACAATGAGGACCAGCCTAAAAATGCTAAGCAGTCAGGACAAGGAGAAATCCTTGGCTGCCTTTGTGGTTTACACACCCCCATCTCCCCCATTGTACTGCCCCCAATAAACCTATTCAGGAGCCATATGCTTTGAAATCCTCTGTAACGGAGTATAAGGAAGAAATATTACTAATTGACTTCACTTCATAACCAGTACATAAAGATACTGACACTGAAGGATTTCAAGAGGATCTCCTGTATCAAGTCCTAACAGGCAACAGTGTCAAACTCAACTGTAGGAATGAAAAGGTGAGAATTCAAAAGTGAGAATCTAAAAGTGGCCATGTCAACAATTTTTAAATTTCAAAATGGCTTTTTATAATAAATTATCTACTTTTTTCTTCACTTTTTTAGTTAAGAGAATGAATAAAAAGTATTTTATATGACCATAATAATTCTTAATTCCAGATAAGTTGTTCAAATTTAATTTTAAAATTTAAAAAGTGTCAACATGGTCACTTCTATATTCCCACTTTTGAATTCTCACTTTTTCATTCCTACTTTTTTAGTTTGCCACTGTTACCTTCTTACAGTTAACATTTGAACTCATTGGATTACTCTTTGCCCTGAAGTGGTTATCTCACAAATAACCAGAAAAGCGGTTTCTCTACCTTACGCCAATAACTGGCTCAACCTAGGGTAGAAGTCACTCATGAAGACAACAGTGCAGAACAACTGGTCAAGTGCTGTGCAACGTGAACGTCTCTTCTCCCCTAGAATCCCTCAAGGAAGCAAGTCCAGCTGTAGGAGCTGCCATGGCTTCTATTGCACTTTTTGCATCTCAGTGTCATAATTATTTTATATTATAGGTCACAAGACATTTTCTTGAATACATTCATATGTGAGGATATGAGTAGTATTGTATCAGAAGAGCCAGGATTGAATGGAAACATGATTATTGCCCAGAAATGGCTTCTTACCACACAGAAGCACTTAAAGATTAGGACAAAGGTCAACCAGATTAAAGATATATCAAAGATGGTTTAAGATCTTTATTGATTATAATTTATTGATTCTTTTTATACCTTCTGAAAGGTTAATCCCTGAGCTGCCAGCAATGTCTTCTAGGACATAGTAACATGCCCCTAATTTGGGTAATTATTAAACTAGGTTTGGCGCTTATCACACATCAACCAATGGGTGACAGACGATGGTTTTAAGATCTCTATTGATTATAATTGGATTGATTCTTTTTTAGCACATACTGAAAGGTTAGCTCCGCAGGCTACTAAAAAGTGAACAGTCTTCTAGAGACATGGTGCCCCTGGTCTGGGTAATGAGTCAAACGTAGGTTTGGCGCTATCACACACCAACCAATGTAACATCTTCACCCAGCACGAGTGATCCTTGCTGGCATGGAATAGTGAGTTACTCTGGGATCACTTTCACTTCATGGCATACTCTAAACATAATGTGACACGTTGAATCGTGGATGATATGAAACTTGAGATACCGGGAAATCAAACCCAGCGCCTTGGCAGCTCAAT